>WBNO01013521.1:57309-114247 GCA_013400575.1 Peucedramus taeniatus | reverse complement strand
GGGCATAGCTCAAAAAGAGGTAAAAGTATTTGAAAGTCTTTGTTAGAGTAACTTGACTAAGTCACAGTTGAGTGTCAGAACACACACTCAAATAGTAAAGAAGCATTGTGATGTAAGAGTTCTCCTTCCTTTTAGCAAACTCTCTACTTCTTACTATTCTTGGGTTAGAAATAGGTTCCAGGGAGAATGTAAAGCAGGCAAATTAATTCCTTCAGTATATGTATTAAGCTTTAGCCAACCTTATCAAATGGCAGTGCAGCTTATATGCATTTCTTGTAAGAGGCTTATACAGGAGAAAATTCCTTGAAATGTGGCAAAACCAGTTTTTGAAGTATATTTAAAAGAAATGGAATATTCTTTGCGTTCAAAATTATATACTTTACACCAGCGATATTTTAGTTATGGAACCTGCTTGAAGAGTCATAGAATAGCCTAGGTTGGAAGGTTAAGGGACCTTAAACATCATCTAGTCCTATTCCCCCTGCCATGGACACCACCTTAGGATTCACTTGAATGTAGGTATCTCAATGCTTAAAGGGCAACACAAGACTGTACCCTAAGGTCATGATTGAGACTGAAGTCATAAATAACTGTTTTGATCTGATATTGTAAGAGGAGAGCTTAAGCACTGCTTGAGTTCTTACTGATGGTCTCCTATTTTTTTTAGTTTTATAGCCATGTTCGAAATGAGAAACTGTTTCAATTATGAGGTGTTTCCCTTAATTTTCTTTAGTATATTGACTAAGCTTGTTTTTATGCATTCTGGAAGTTAAACAATCTGTTGTACGTGCAAGGAAGGATGAGAAGCACAATGCAGAGTATTGAAAATGCCTGTCTTTGTACTTGTTCTGATGTAGCAGTAGGCTTTAATTTAGGAAAATCTAGCTCAAGTTTGATGTAGAACATGGTGCAGAAGTTTGACAATAATATTTGTGAAATAATGGTGAATTAGGTTCAAAACAGGAGAAATGAAGAAGTGTGAAAAACTGTGGAAGGTCAAATTGCACTTTAAACAACTGGTCTAGATAATGAGTTCAGAGTTATTTTTCTCTGTGGAGTTCTGGGCTGTATCATTTCACAGTAAATATGTGCAAGTGTAGCTTGGAAGACATAGTAGCAAGTTTGGTGTTACCGCTTTAAATTATTTCAGTGACTCTGGAGTGTTAAATGTATTTTTCTTTTTCTTCCAATTTTTCTTCATAATCAGGACAGAAACAATATGGTGAGTCTGTATGTCTCTTGTCACTTGTGTGGACTCTGTTGCTCAGACTTCTGCTTGCATGTGATACCTCATGTAGATGATAACAGTGATTTCATGCTTCATCAAAATAGGGAAACTTTCAGTGACCAAGTCAGGCTTGGTTTTATTTTTGTGACTTCCTCTAGTTCTTTCCTTTCAAGGGAAAAACATTTTTCATGTGGGTTTTCACCTCCATCAGCTTTGGAGCTGATAAATACCTATGGTGTTGGGAATTAAGCTTTTCTCAGGGATAACTTGCTTCTGAACAAATGATTTGTCAAGCAGCTGAAAGTTTCTCTGGCATGATTTAACTTGGTGCAAATAACATTTGTGAAAGTCTGTTGCTGCTACTCACTAGAAAAGGAGACATTATTAATGAGGCTTAACTTAGTATGGTTTTTGAAGGAGTGTAAAAAATCCAGCCTTTTATTTTAAAAGGAAAAAGTTGGCGGTATCTGCCTCTACTAACTTGTGAAATGTGGTTCTTTTGCAGAATATTATTCAAAAACCAGTGATATTAAGGAAACGGCGCCAAAGAATAAAAATAGAAGCAAACTGGGATCTCTTCTACTACAGGTGAAAATACTAAAGTTATTATGGTGGTCTCAGATACAAGTTTTTATCTGGCTGGATATTTTTGTTAATATCTTCTGAGTTTCTGTGTCTTTCAATTTCTGCTGGCATTGAAACAGTGCAAGTGTTTTGTAACATCTACTTAGTAAAAACCCCCTAAGCTATACTAAAGGATTTCACTTGTGTTTAGGCAAAGGAAGAATTTAGAAAGCTTCTGAAATATCATCAAACTATATAATTTTTCCCCTTGAACCAAAAGGAAGAGTAAATAACAAACTGCAGGTGCAAATCTGCGTGGTATTGAAGGACAAGTGAAGTAGCCCTGGAAAGCATTGTAGTTTGATGGTACATCAACCTATAAGCTACTCAAGATATTGTAACTTGAATTGGAACAAACATGAGCTTAAAGCAGGGCAGGAGAAAGCACATGAATTCTGAATTTCAAGTAGTGCCACAGGTCCTAAATGCAACTTGCTTACCTATGAGTTCTTACAGCTGTCAAAGTTTACAAGGGAGGGGCTTCCATCTGAAAAAGATACATCACTTTGGCTAGAGCCATTGTGTTAGACTAATAAAGCTTGGCTTGGCTAACAAACTGTGTAAGCAAGCTTGGGGAAATTCCATAAACTTAACTGCTTGATGTTTCTAAATGTCAAATACAGTTGCATGAAAGGAAGATTTGTGTGCTCCTAAACCTTTGGTATTAAAGCCCATTCTCAGTCTTTGGATCCCAAAGGCTGTGTTGGTAACTGCTACTAAAGAATGTCCACTGACTGTTTTGTGACACTTGAGACATCAACTTCTATTTTACTGCATAAGCTACTTTTTTATGTTGCTGTTGGTTTAAAACACAGCTGGTACGTGCATGTCTGCTGCTCTGGATTTGTTTACCTGTAGCCCTTACTGGCTTACAGTGAATCTCTTGCATGTCTCCTGGTCATCAACTACATGCAGATGGCAAACTGAGCCCTAAGGGATGATACAGGCATGCTTTAGTCTAGACTGGCCTCCATGGCTTTGAAAACAGTATACAAGTAAATAACTGTAATTACTGTAGCAAACTGGAGACCACTGCTCTCTGCCTTCTGATTGAGGTCCATTAATCCAAACGATCTCCCCTTGCTTGCCAACTGAATCTTGTCTGCTTTTCAGATAATGTTTTGAGGGGTTTAAACTATGTAACTTCTTTCTTAGATTTGTTCAGGATCATGCTAGATCAAACTTGATTTGGAACTTCAAAACTCGAGAAGAACTGAGAGATACTCTTGAGTCTGAGATGAGAGCATTTAATATCGACAGAGAACTTGGTAGTGCTAATGTTATCTCATGGAACCACCAGGAGTTTGAGGTAAATTACCTACCATAGGACAAACTGCATCTGTAAAATACGTTTACTTGAAATGTAACTTCTGTCTCTTATTCTACGAGTGAATCTTGTGTTGATGATCTGACTGCAAGCTAGAATTTTTTGGGGGTTATGGAATCAACTGCTAAGGCTTGAATTAGTGAACAGGTACTACTGTCCAGTGTCCCTCTGCAAAACAGAAGCCTCTTTAACCTCACAAATGATGCTGTAGAGATGAAAGATTTATTAGAAACCATGGTGTATTCTTGCATTAAGGCAAGAGTTGGTCCTTACACTGTTGTCCAGATAAGTCATACTTGTTTTGAGTGTGTTCTATCAGAATTGTTTTGGGCAGTTTCAGAAGTCACTTCTTCCTGATAACAGGTTTATTGTCTTTATTTCCTTCATGTTTCAGTAATCCTGTGTCTGTTAAATACTGGCTTGCCAAATCATGAATAGGTTATGGGGCTAAAACACAATGTATTGTAAATTACAGATGAAGGTCACTGTCATCCCATTCTAGGAACAGCAGTACCTTAAGCAAAAAAAAAAAACAAAACAAAAAAACAGAACAACTTGAAAGCTTCTGCAAAGCAATCAGTAGGGTCCTGATTGGCTTTCTGAAAACATCTTGCAAGATGTTTCAAATAATGTGCTCATGAACACTTCTGTACTGTTCTCTTATCTCCGGTATTGTTGTGGTTCCACCCAACAACAGGGTTTTAATTAATGTGTAGCACTTAAGCAAAGCAAGGCCACCCTTGAATGCAACTGCAAGATATTCCTTAGATACTCCCATTGCCATCCTTGTTAGAGTTTGGCTTTCTAGTGACATTTGAGCTGAGAACTATTGGTGAAATTAGAACAAACTTGGTTTGGGGAATTTCTCAGCTGACTAGTCTGCAAATCAGGAAGAACTGCAAGACATCAGGCTAATGTTTTATGAGAAAGCAATTTTATGTATGCAGTTTATCCCTATCGCACAGCTACGGGTTGCTTTTTACGTTGATGCAGTAAATAGCTAAGATTGGGTTTAGATTGATATTTCTTGCACTGGCATTTGTCTTTCAAAGTTTCCTTCAGGTATAGGTCAGGCACAAGGACTTCTGGGTGTCACAGTATCTGCTATCCCAACTTTTTATCTCTGCAAACTGGGACAGAATCAGAAGTAGAGATTTGAAACTTAGTAATACAGACTTCCCCCATGTACTCTATACTCCTGTGTGGCTTTATGCTGCTAGAGTGTAGCAGTAGCATTCTTGCAGCTACAAAGGATACTTTGGGACTGGATTGAACAGCTGCTGTCTCACAGATTTGCTTCTAAATAGTAATGAATATGTTATTGGACTATGCCGTAAGTATTTGAACTAGATAGTGGTGACAAAGGCTTTTCTGTCAACTGTGGAACCTGTCACTTTGCCAAGGGGGATGGTGGCTTGAGACTCCTCTGAAAGCATACCAGTTAGTGAGATATCTTTTGTATGATATGCTGTGATCAAATCTGTAGATAACTTTGTGGCCTCATGGCAGTAATCTGAAAACTGTAGATAAGAAAAACCACTGTAGAGTGTCTTTTGTTGTATGTTAGAGGTACCTCTAATTGAAGTCCTTCCAAATGCTTGTTACCACTGAATGTTGAGGCATTTGTTAAATTTAATGTAGTTGCTCTGAAGTTAATGATGGCTTTTATTGTGCAATTTTACTTCAGCTTCTTGTTTTGTGAACTGATGCCTCTAGGCTTTTATTATCTAGCACAATAGCAAGTATAACTAGTAATTAGGTCATGTTTGTGTTTCATACTTGCAATAACATTAAGTGAAATACCTTGCAGTGGAATAAGTACTTATTAAACTTAAGTCGCTGAATACAACATATGTTATCCAAGTTTGGTTAAAAAAACCAGCTGGTGTTAGAAACAAGTTATTTAAAGGCTAGAAATGGAGATTTCAGTATGATGAAAAGCTTCATTTATTCAGGGGGACAGCAATAGCCAGTGACTTTTATTTTGTAGACATGTGTTTCTTTAACAGAAAACTCACAGATTTCAGTTTTTCTACAGCTTAGCAGAGGTTGTTAGCCTTGTTGAGTTTTTAGATGCAGTCGAGCTCAGTATTGTTATGCAAGCAAAAACTTACAGAAGGAGAAACAATATATATTGTTAAGTAAGGTGTTCTGTGTTACAGGTTAAATATGAGTGCCTTTCTGAGGAAATAAAAATAGGGGATTATTATCTAAGATTGCTGCTGGAAGAAGATGAAACTGAAGAGAGTGGAGCAATCAAAAGATCGTGAGACATTATTAAAACCTTATCTCATTCCTAAGGTCCGTGTTTGTTTTCTTTTCTAAAATCTCATTTCTTTTTTAGATATGAATTCTTCAATGAACTCTACCATCGCTTCTTGCTTACCCCAAAAGTGAATATGAAATGCTTATGTCTGCAAGCATTGGCCATTGTTTATGGAAGGTGTCATGAAGAAATAGGACCATTTTCTGATACTAAGTACATTGTTGGAATGTTAGAAAGGGTAAGGATTATTTTAAATTACTGGATATAGTAGTTAACATACTGCTAGTCCAACATATGTTCAGATCCTTCAAGTTACTGTGAAACACAGGTTTTGGGTTTACAGATGGTGAATACTTTTTTCCATGCTGTCAAGAGCTGTTCTTAGTATCTCCCTTTGTTTCAGTTTCATTAAAGTTCAACTAAAAAAACGTGCTGATCATAGAGGTATTTCAAGCTAGTATCTTTAAGGCCAACAAAATGCAGATATAAGTTTAGCTTGCTTTTAAAAAATGCAGAAGCTTTATAAGACGAGAATCTGATTCCATATCACATTATTTCAAGGTACTGACTTTGAGTCGTAGCCCCAGACCTAATGAAATGATAGCTTTACATGAGCACGTGTGGTGGATTAGGTTTGTTGTAGTAGCTGCTTTGCCTACTAAGTGTCTGTTATGTCTGACAGCTGATTCAGCTTGCAAAAATAAATTTCTATACAGTCTGAAGGAGGAGTTATTTCCTTGCATCAGCATGGGTTTTGGCTGTTGCAAGTGAAACTGAACCAGGGTAGCCCCTTGTTATTTTGCCTTGAGCCTTGATAATCTCACCAGGGATGAAATATCAAAGACCCTCTCTGTCTGCTGGCTAAAAGCATTCTTTTTTGTGCTTGTTTCAACTGGTTCACTGGGAATCCGAACGTAGTCCTGATAGAACAGTAGACTTGGCAGAATAGTGGGCTTGATCCAGGGCAACAACAGTGTTGGAGGGAAACAAGGCCTTTGCTCCTCAGTGGCAGAAAATGACCTTTATTAGCTGTGCATGAAACTTAACACTTAATAGTCAGCAGTTTTTCTGGGCATGAAAAAACAGTATGGGGCTTTGCAGATGCAACTGTGTTGACTTTTGAAGGGAACTTGCAGTATGTGCTATAAATACTGAGAAATACTAAGTTGTTCTTTTCTACTGCAACAGTGCACTGACAGGCTTGAGCGGGACAGACTGATCCTGTTCCTCAACAAGCTGATCCTCAATAAGGTAAGGTGGACATGTACACTTAACAGCAGTTTATCAGACTTTTGATTGTATAAAAAGGTCTGAAGTAGTCTTTTGGGGTTAACTTGAACAAAAATCAAAGTATTGAGGAAGTTTTAGAACAATGTTTGATACAGCTTTCTGGAATTCGGTAGCTGTTATTTACTCGTGAGAAAGCTGAAGGAAACATGTAGATACTGTGGTGATTGCACCAAATCCAGTCACTTTAGAGAATGATTTGACTTTTTTTGTTGTCACTTCTTGCTTGAATAAAGCTCTGCAATACTTAATTGCAGCAATACCTATCTAGAAAATGCTTTTTGGTAACTCAGTTCATTTGTTAACAGAGAAATGTGAAGGACCTTATGGATTCAAATGGTATCAGAATCCTTGTAGATCTTCTTACTCTGGCACATCTTCACACGAGCAGAGCTACAGTCCCTTTGCAGGTACAGGGCCTTTCTTACTACTTATCTGTTGCTCTGTGATAGGGACAATTCTTAAAGCAATCAATGTACTTTTCACATTTCCTGAAGAAATGTGATATTTGCAGTGTGAAGCTAAAGCTGTTCTTGTAAACATCAACTTTCAGAGCAACGTGATTGAGGCAGCACCCGATGCGAAGAGGGAGAGTGAGAAAGAATGGTACTTTGGCAATGCTGACAAAGAAAGGAGTGGTCCTTACAGCTTTCAAGAGGTACCTGTCAGCTTCACGACTTGACAGATGATTTCTGTCCTGGTAACTGGGTGTGTTTCAAACAGTGAGAGGGACCATAAACAATGCTAAAGAATGTTCTCCAAGTAACTCTTTAAATAAGGATTAAAGCTAGATAAAAGACTTGATGTAGTGCCAAAAACTACAGCCTCTTTGGTAAGACTGCCTACCCCTCCATGCCTCAGTTGGTTTCAACATAATCAACACCTTATTCCTCGTGATTCTATCACAGAGTTGTAAACACATTGAAATTTCATGCGACTATAATAGTTAGCCATACAGCAGTTAAAAGCTTGTCATGAGCATTAGTATTTAGAAGCAAAGGTGGCTCTGAATGCTGAATAAACTAAATTCATCTCTAATCTTGCAATAGATGCAGGAACTATGGAACAATGGGAAGGTGACTTCAAAAACTCGTTGCTGGGCTCAGGGTATGGATGGCTGGCGACCCTTACAGGTCATCCCTCAGCTGAAGTGGTGCTTGCTTGCCAGTGGCCAGCCTGTGTTGAATGAGACTGACCTTGCCACACTTGTCCTCAACATGCTCATCACCATGTGTGGATATTTTCCCAGCAGGTAAACAGTGATTTTCAGCAGAAGGGGTTAACTTCATCTGGCAGATGCATGAATTAATAAATTCTGTCTCAAAGCTTTTCTTAGAAAGTAGTATATTAAGGAACTCTATTAAAGAGCCTTTTACATGGTAGTAATTAATTCTATGGGCAAATAAAGAGTTTGTAAATGGGACAATACTAATATTGTGAAAGGGACTGCAAGAATGAATGCACAAGCTATGTGCATTTCTAATGCTATAGACAGGCTCTTGTTTAACTTAAACAAAACTGCTTTTTTGCAGGACACTAAACCACACTTACCAAGTCTAACAACAAACTTGGAAGTTAACAAAAAAAGACAAAGAATATGGCTTCAATAGTTTAATATTTATGCTTAATAAAATTGTTCGTTCTTGAAAGAGAAAAGGCACACATGTGTTTACTGCTGTACTACTTGATCTTTTTAGGGATCAAGATAATGCTATTATACGACCTCTGCCTAGAGTGAAAAGGCTGTTGTCAGATAGTACTTGCCTTCCTCATATCACTCAGGTAAGTAACTCTTCAGAAATGTACCTGACTGAGTGAAAGTTTGACTGACTCTACTGTCTTCCTCATGTGAATAGTTTAGGTGAGGCAAACCCACCAAAGAACAATTGTAACATTGTGCAGATCTCTGACCAAGCAGTTGTTCATTTCTTAGGGTGTTGTTGCAAATTTTGTGCTTTTCAGCCAACATCTCTTAATGAAATATTTCCATCCTTGGAGAAGCTGAAAAGCCACCTGGACATGGTCTTTATCCACCAGGTCTAGAAGATCATGCTTTTAGCAGAGGGGTTGGACAAGATGATCTCCAGAGGTCCCTTTCAGCTTTAAATGTTTTTTGATTGACACTTGTTGTTTTTAAGCTGAAGTATTCTTTAACTGTAATACCTGTAAGTTTCTCGGTTGTCCCAATAATTAGGTAATTCAATTCAGTTTTAGCCAGATAATTTGCACTACTTGCAGCTAGTATAAATGCTTGTGTTTGATTTCAGCTCTTATTGACTTTTGATCCTATCCTGGTGGAAAAAGTTGCTGTATTGCTTTCTCATGTCATGCAAGACAACCCTCAGTTACCTCGTTTTTATCTGAGTGGAGTATTCTTCTTCATCATGATGTACACAGGTTCCAATGTACTTCCTATTGCAAGGTGAGGGAAAGGAACAGCCAAATGTATGTCTTGACCAGGCACGCTCAGGACTGCTGCTCTACATCTCTGCATGCTCTGGGGAGTGTGGCTTGCTAGAACCAACATGAAATTCTTCTTCTAGGAAAAATTGTCTCCACGTGATCTAGCCAATTGCTAAAAAGTGAATTTCTTATGATCCTTACAGATCAGAGAACATGTCTGATGATACAGTTCTAACAGTACAACTGGGCATGCCTTACTGTAGAATAAGCCATTACAAGCACTAAAAAGCAGTAACACAGGCTCCATATATGCTGATGTAGCTTTTGATAGTAGGCAGCTAGTGAAAGGGTTTAAAAAATCTAATAGCCTCTTTCAGTATTGAAGCTAAAACAGTTAAATCAGTCTGTACTGCCTGATTATGCACTGCATATGCAGGTGGCTATTGCCATTCATTTCAGTACTTCTCAATGCAATAGTTCATAAAAAAAACTGTCCTACAATTCCAGTTAAGTCTCTTGTACAGTGAAATGCATTGGGCAATGATTGCATGCTTCCATGATGACTCTGATGTAATAGAACTGTCAGCAGTTAGTCTAAAATCATCCTGTTTCATCCCTGCAGTGATGATCTAACAGTGCAGAGGTTGTCTGTGTCTCTATCAGCATCTTTTTTTGTGTGTGTAGAAAACAAGCTTTTGGGAACAAGACTTTCAAACTGAAATGATGAACATAAGGCAAGATTTATAACATGGGGGTGCTTAGCTTGGTGGAGTTCCCAAGGATTTAATGAACTTAGTACATAAAGTCATACAACTGTTGCAGTTACTCTTTTATCTCAAAGTAAATGTGTAATACCTACCAGCTGAACTATGTTTGTCTGCTACTATTCAAGGGTACCTAAGTATCAAACAAAAAGAAGATAACTGCTGTTTCTCTCCTAGGTTTTTGAAATACACACATACAAAACAAGCTTTCAAGTCTGAAGAAGTGAGTAGATTGCAACAGTAACTACCTCTGTTTCCAAATAGTTTTGCAGACTACCTGTAGATGCTTTAACTAGAATTTAACTGCTATAAGGGAAAAGGGGGAGAGTTTTTAGGTCTCAAATTAGTTAGCAAGACAGAATTCAATTACCTTTGAGATGACCATGTGATCTCTTCTGTAGACAAAAAGTCAAGATATAGTTCAAAGAAGTATACTTGGACATATTCTTCCTGAAGCTATGGTGTGTTATTTAGAAAACTATGAACCAGAAAAATTTTCTGAGATATTCCTTGGAGAATTTGACACTCCGGAAGCAATTTGGAGCAATGAAATGAGGTAACTGTTTTCTGTCAGAGGGACAAATGAATCTGAACTACAGGTTATCTTGAAGAGATATTTGATATTCTTAAAGAAAGCTGAAAATACCTGCATTCCATGGCTTCCTCTTGTTTGCCTTCTGCAAGGGCAATGTCCTGCATTGCGCTTTGCTTAAACCAAAAATAACCAGGGCAGGGGAGAGCAGAATTGGCAGTGGGAAGGGGAATATTTCCCTGAATGTCTTGAATAAGTTACTTTTGTGAATGGAGACTTGACTATGTATGTGAAGATGTGAAGTGCTTTATACTTACTCATTTATATGTACTTTTTTATTACCAGCACCTATCTCTGTGATATACTTCTAATATTCCAATACATGTTAGAGTCTTCCAGAAGGTAAAGAGGTGTTGAGAAAGGCAAAATATCACTTTTAATTGTTGTTAATACACTAATTTTCATGGTGTTTAAATAGCTCTCTAATAGAATAGGACAGAATCCTATTTTAAATTCCTACTGAAATGTGGGAAACGTCTAAGGAAAACCTTTTCAAAAGAAATCATTGAACACGCTTGTACAGTGAGTGAGGATTGAGGACTGCTGGGCAAGTGTTAAGCTAAACTTTGTAACTTCTAGGCGTCTAATGATCGAGAAGATTGCTGCTCATCTTGCTGACTTCACCCCTCGTCTTCAAAGCAATACAAGAGCCCTCTACCAGTACTGTCCCATCCCCGTTATCAACTATCCCCAACTGGAAAATGAGCTGTTCTGTAACATTTATTACCTCAAGCATCTTTGTGATACACTCAGATTTCCAGACTGGCCAATTAAAGATCCAGTAAGTAAGAAGTATTTTAGATTTCATTTAGTTCTTGATCTTTCAGTCCTAAAAGTTAATGAAAAGTCCTAAAATATGAATAAAATCAAATGCTAGGTTTGTTGCAAGTAACTCCTTTAATCATGAGTTTTGGTCCACAAGTAAATACATTAATCCCTACTCTGTCTTGAAGCAGCATAGTGTTCTTTCCACGTAGCAACCCCCTAAGTGTATCCTTCTCGTGGTGAATGTTTTTAAATAGCAAAATCAAGCATCCAAGAAACTTCAGAGGGTGTTTCAGTGAATCTTATTTTGGGGATGGGGAGGGGGAATGGAGATCATTACTTTGGGGTTCTTATTTGTCCATGCTGTAAAAGAAACCAAGCTAACATGTCAGTATGTTAACTGAAGAGATATTTTTGGTACAAGTCTATGGACTAGATCTATCTAAACAGCTTTATTTATTCATGCAGCTTTTCAGTTTTTATAGTATCATAATGTGAACTGCACCTTATTTAAGTGATTCTCCATTTTCTAATTTGACTCTTACATAGTCATTTTAATCTCAAGGTGCTTTTATCTTGAATAAAATACAGGATTCATTAGTAAAACAGCATTTTATTAAAAATTACGTATACTGGTGTTAGCATAAATGAAACACTAATAAATTGTAATTCTTGAGGTTAAACTGCTAAAAGATACCCTAGAAGCTTGGAAGAAGGAGGTGGAGAAGAAGCCACCTACCATGTCAATAGATGATGCTTATGAAGTTCTTAACCTACCCAGAGGACAAGGCCAGTAAGTTGTCTTCAGGATTTAAAGTTGAATAAATGCTTTTATATAAACTCCATGCACTGAACAAACTGAAGTTTCTTATTTCGGTACTTGGTACCAGTTAGTGGTACCAGCTCAGTCACATGTAGCACCTTCTTTCACAGTGGAGGATTGCTTTGCTAAAAAGAAACAAAGCTTGGAAATGCAATTCCAATGTTTGAGAAAACAATTGTTTAAGTGTTTAGATAAGCTGAAAATGGAGAAAAGAATGCTCTGAGCTTTGCTCTTTTAAAGGACAAGCTTTAGACTCAACCATAGTGAGCAAAGAATATAGCAGAGCTTGAATATGTTCAAAGGAGCTATTTCTGTAATCATCCTTCTCCCTCCCCCATATTGCTTTTTTTCTTGGTTAGAAGTTTTTGCATCCTGTCTTGCTGCTGGTTTCTGACTTCAGAGTCCTAGAAAATGAACCAATAGCAGTTTGTGTTTATCCTTCAAGAACAGTGCACTTACTGCAAATGGTGAAATACTAACTTGTAACACTTGTACCTCATTTAGTTTCTTCTTTTAAAATATTGAGGGACTTTGAGCATCTTCTGGTTAGTATATTAGGTACAAGAGGTATTAGAATACTTTCAGTCTCTAAAATTTCTTCCTGTTGTGAATTATTACCCCCCACCCCCCCCATTCATCGTAAGATGATGAAGCAGAGTTTTAAAAAGGAAATGGGAGAACTTTGTAGTTTTCACTCAATTGCAGTTACTGTTAGTACTGTTGTCAAAACCCCGGCTGGTTTTGCTATGGTTGTTTTTGGTTTTTTGTTATTAAGTGTAGTTGATGGAACTTGTTTTATTGCAGAAATGATGAAAGCAAGATCAGGAAAGCCTATTTCAGACTGGCTCAAAAATACCACCCAGACAAGAATCCAGAAGGCAGGGTATGTACAGCACAAATTTATGGTGTTAATAAAATAGGGACATATTCAGCTATTACATATATTATGAATTTTGAAATGCACACTTAAATTGTCTTTCTTCCTTTTAAAAGCTATGCCCTAGGTGAATTATGAAATACAAATTAATGCTACAGATGAATAATTTAACTAATATCATTCAAGATTTTAGGATTTCTACAGTAAACTGGTGTAGTGAGATCAGACTCAAATCTCAGAAATGGTCTTGTTTAGAGAGTTACACAGGACCTAAACAAGCTATTTGTTCCCTTTCAGAGACTGACTGCATCCTCTGCCCAGTCTCATAATCCAACTGTACTTACTGCTTTTGTCATACTATGATTGACTTAAAGTCTCTTGCGTAGGGCAGAGTTCAGGAGACAAAAGAAAACTAATCTGTGAACCAGTGGTATTTGCAGTATTTCCTGAAGTGCAGTGAGGCAGCAAAGCTAATACTATTACTAGTAACCTGAAATGCTTTATTTTACTTGCACTTTAACTGATGCTCCAGTAATTTAGAGTGTTCTTAACAACACCTATGGCTGTTACTCTTTATTTGCAGGATATGTTTGAAAAAGTTAATAAAGCATATGAGTTTCTATGCACAAAGTCTGCCAAGGTGATAGATGGGCCAGATCCAGAAAACATAATTTTGATATTGAAAACTCAAAGCATCCTCTTCAACAGGCATAAGGAAGGTAAGCATGCTGCCTCAGTGTTTTATGTTCATTTCTTTAGTGGTCATTTTGGTCAGCTTTAATATCCTCTCTTCTTCAGTCTGTGCTCTGTTGATCTGGTTTCTGACTTGCCACAGTATGATGTAGCTATGGTATAGGGCTTCAAAATAGGACTTTTTCTTCCATTAAATAAATTAATCTTCAGTAAAACTTAATTCAAAACAGCCTGAATAACTCTTTGAAGTGCTCTGCTCCAATACTAATCAATTTGAATCTTCCTCTGTATGGAGAACTCTGTCTATGCAGAAAAATCCTCACTAGTACTCAGTCGCCCAGGTGCTGGTTATACATGAGATTACACTCATCTGGCTATTAACAATGAGCCATTCTTGCAGGAATTCTGACCAGTGTTAGAGTCCTTGGGTGAATGTGCTGCAGCACAACCTATCTCATTGTTCAATTGGGAAAGAGGTGCTAGAGCACCCTAACACTTGGCTCCAGTTACAGTCCCAGGCTGGTAGCTGCTGCCATGTCCAAACCTTGCAGAGCCAACAGTGTTTTGCTGTTCAAGTGTTACATTATAATGGTAAACTAAGAACTTCATGTGCAGTCATAGTCCTGTCAGTTATGTGGAGCTAGGGACAGCATTGGTATAGACTTAAACGTGTTGGCTTGCAGTTGGCTCCATATGAAAAATGAAATTATGCTTCAGCACTGCTGAATTCTACAGGAATGAAAAATGCCATTTTTAAACTTGAAATTGTTGTGTCAAACTGGACAAGGTTCTTATAGGCTTATTGTTAGTCCTGGCCTAAGACACAGACCAAGCTATACTTGAGATTCTCTGAAGAGAGGTAAGCATCGTTGGAAAGGCTTGGGGGCTTACTGAGCTGGAGATAAGCCTTTTTGATCTTAAATGAGTTCTTCCTGTGAAGCTCTGTTAGCATCTAGCATGAACATTTTAGAACATGTTAGTCCTATGTGATGAGGAGTTAGATTGTGTGGACTGCTCAGTCTTGTTCCCGATTCCCCAGATGTTTGGCTCCCTTTCCTAGTCCTTATATATCTGATATATATTCCACCAATAATTTTGTGATGGCTTTAATTGCTTAGAATCTGCATATGTGTCAATTTGGACTTTTTTTCTTTTTTTCAGATTTGAAACCTTACAAGTATGCAGGCTATCCTATGCTGATAAAAACCATTACCATTGAAACATCAGATGACCTTTTGTTTTCCAAAGAATCTCCGCTGTTGCCTGCTGCTACAGAACTTGCTTTTCATACTGTCAGTTGTTCAGCATTAAATGCAGAGGAACTGAGGAGAGAAAGTGGAATTGAGGTAAATGTAAAGAAATGTGTTGAAATGCATGCTTTTAGTCTAATTTTTTTTTAGCTAGAAATCTTAGATCCTCAATGAGTGGGAAATCAGATGTAATTGAGAATCACTTTTGGTCTTGAGACAACTGTTATTCTTAACATCTCAGATATTCTGGATACAGTAGGAGAAAAATCTTGCAGAGTATACCCTTCTCTGGACCTAGGCTTGTCTACTGAACTGTGGATAAACAAGCTACATACAAGGTTTCTTTACTTCTTTACAGAATTGCTTCATTTTTTATGTGAAAGAATAGATAAATGTGAACAAGTCACTTGAGCAGGCCTTTTCATTGCACATATTACCATATTAGAACCATATAGATTGTAAAAGATGCTGAAGATCATGGAGTCCAACTGTTAATCCCAACACTGACAAATCCCACTAAATCATGTCCTCATGCCTTTTAAAATACTTTCAGGGATGGCAACTGAGCCACTTTCCTTGGCAGCCTGTTCCAGTGCTTGACCACCCTTTCGGTGAAAAATTTCTCCTAACATCTAGTCTAAACCTTCCCTGGCACAACATGAGGCCATTTCCCCTTGTCCTGTCTCTTGTTTCTTGGGAAAAGAGACTAATCCCCACCTTGCTACAGCCTCCTTTCAGATGCTTGTAGAGACTGATAATGTCTGTCCTTAGCCTTCTTTTCTCAAGGCTGAACAACCCCTACTGCCTCAGCTGCTCCTTATCAGATTTGTACTCCAGAACCTTCCCCAGCTCAGTTGCCCTTCTCCAGCACCTCAATGTTTTCTTGTAGAGAGGGGCCCAAAACTGAACACAGCATTCAAGGTGCAGCCTCACCAGTGCTAAGTACAGGGGGACAATCACTTCCCCAGTTCTGCTGGCCACGCTGTTGCGGATCCAGGTCAGGATGCCACTGGCTTTCTTGGCCTTCTGGGCACACCATGACTCAATGTTCAGTGTCTGTTGAGCAGCTCCCCCAGGTCCTTTTCTGCCAGGAAGCTTTCCAGCCGCTCTGCCCCCAGCCTGTAGTACTGCATGGGGTTGTTGTGACCCAAGTGCCAGACCTGACACTTCACCTTCTTGAACTTGATACAGTTGGCCTTGGTCCATTGGTCCAGCCTATCCAGATCCCTCGGTAGAGCCTTCCTGCCTTCCAGCAGATCCACCCTCCCACACATCTTAGTGTCATCTGCACATTGACTGAGGTATTAGCTCACATGTGAGAAGGCTGTCAGCTCTTAAAGTATCAAAGGTTATTTGTAGCACTTGCACTACAAACCATTTATGCAAACAGCAGATTTTTGTCAAATGTTTCCCTTCAGCCATTAAAAATGACTTTACCAGCTAATGTTTTGGTTTTGCTGGCTTTTGCCTCTTTTTGTTGTGACTGAATTTGTGCATCATCCAATCCTCACAGGTATTGCAAGAAGCATTTAATCGTTGTGTAGCAGTCTTGACTCGTTCTAGCAAGCCAGATGATATGTCTGTACTGGTGAGTTTAAAGCAGCAGCTTTAACTGAGTGTATTCTCTTCTCAGAAGACTACATGGTGTATGTATGTGTATAATGGGATAATAAACAAATGTGTATGTATATATAATACAAACATTGATCTAGTAGTGTACATATAAAAAATGCAGTTCTAAACATACATTTTTCCTCCTCTTGGAACCAATAAAATACTGTGTTTTGTAGGTATGTGGATACATTAGTAAGTGTTACAGTGTAGCAGCTCAGTTTGAAGAATGCAGAGAGAAGATTACAGAAATGCCTAACATAATTAAGGACCTCTGTAGACTACTGTATTATGGCAAGGTGAGTGCTCCTTTTCTTTGTCCAAATGAGTATTTAACTCTTCAGGGGAATAGTCTGGATTTTGGGCAGATAAGACAGTCATAGAATCATAGAATGGTTTGTGTTAGAATAGACCTTAAGTTCATCTAATTCCAACCCCCCTGCCATGGGCAGGGACACCTTTCACTAGACCAGGTTGCCTAGACCCACATCCAACCTGGCCTTGAATACTGCCAGGGATGGGGCATCTGCAGTTTCTCTGGGCAACCTGTTTCAGTGCCTCCCCACTCTCACAGTAAAGAATACTTCCTAATATCTGATCTAAACCTACTCTCTCTGTTTGAAACCTTTTCCCCTTGTCATGTCACTCCCTACAGTTGTAAATAGTCCCTCTCCTTTTGTGCAGGCTCCCTTGAGGTACTTGAGGGCCACAATTAGGTCACCTTGAAGCCTTCTCCAGGCTGAACAAGCCCAGTTCTCTCAGGCTTTCCTCATAGTTACAGTGACTGGTCAAACCCTTCTGTATGATCCCAGCAAATCATGAGATACAGAACTCAACTGCCTTGTTTCAACACTTGTATTTGAATCCATTTAAACTGTAGATTTAAACTGCAGCCACTCTAAAGATTCAGCTACTTTTGCCTTTTAAGACACATCAGGCAGCTTGGCTTACTGCACTAAATCAGCAGATATAAGTACTACAACTAGGCCTTGCATAAGCAGATAGACTCCTAAAGTCAGCATAAACTCTGGCAACAGTATTCAAGAAGTTTTCTTGTCATTTTGCTCTTTTGAACTTGCCTCGTGTTATAAAAATGCTGAATTTTGTCTGAATTAAGAAAGGAAAGCTTGTCTTTAACTTTTCATGTGCGGTGTGTGAAAACAGGAGACTAAAACCAGATTCTCGTAATTGACTTGTATATGCTTGTGTGTTCTTTAGTCCCTGCAGGACACTTGTATTGCCATAATAAATTCACCTGGGAATCTCTGCTGCAGTTTTGAATTGTTTTTCCAGTCCATCAATGCTTCTTTCTAGTTATATGAAATAACTATTCAAGTACTCTTACCTTTGAAAGATGCTGACTAATTAGCCGTGTTGTTGATTACCAGTAATACAGCTGCAGAAATTATGTCTGCTTCAGTTTTTGTCTCTGGGCTGCTTAGATAGTACTGCAGAATTAAAAAGTTTTGGCTTTTAAGTCTTTGGTATGGAAACCAGTTGGCATTCTTTGGTTACAGGCATTAAGGCAAACTTCTTTTTTCTTCCCTCAGACCATACCACGAGTAGCTGCTTTAGGAGTAGAGTGTGTTAGCTCCTTTGCCTTAGATTACTGGCTACAAACACATTTGTTCCAAGCTGGAGTTCTATGGTACTTACTGGGTTACCTCTTCAACTATGACTATACACTGGAGGAGAGTGGGATTCAGAAAAGTGAAGATTCAAACCAGCAGGTAATGTTGCCAAGGTTCTTTCAACAATCAGCGGCTGTTGTTTGCCATCTCTTACTAAGAGACCAAGTGTACTCAAATATTTGTTAGAATCATTAAATTGCATGTACAGTAACACAGAGAGTTTTGAACGTGAATTTTTGTATAGTGATGAATACTTTTTGAGTTTGTTTTTTTGTTTGTTTTTTGAAGCATTCAGCTGTTAAAGCTGCCAAAGTCCATGATTTCTAATGGACTTCATGCAAGACACTTTTAATCTATGTCAAACAGTATAAAAGTAAATTTTTGCTATCAGAAGAAAGCTCTAGGTTTTCTCAAACTGTCTATATTTTTCAGGAGGTAGCAAATAGCCTTGCTAAGCTCAGTCTCCTGGCTCTGAGTCGCCTTGGAGGGTATCTTTCTGATGAACAAGCTACCCCTGAAAACCCAGCAATCAGGAAAAGCTTGGCTGGAATGTTGACACCCTACATTGCAAAAAAACTTGCTGTGGTCAGTCCTACTGAGGTAAGCATCTGTTGGCCAAAACTTTCTCTAGTGATTTATAAAAGGAGTAGCTGGTCACTTCTGAAACACTGAACTCTCTTAGACCAACTTGATACTGAGAACAGCAGTGTGATTTTTATTTGCAGTTGAGGTAACTGCAGAGAAAAGAAACTGGTTTAGCCTCGAACACTATAGGACAGGAACAGTGCTTTATAGACTTAATATTTGCAAAACAAATAGAGGAACAAAAAAGTGGAGTTAATTGTTCAAGGCTTAGGGACATAATGCTGATTGAGAGCAAAGGTTAAACTTAACTTTTTAAAAGTGGTGCCAGGGAAGTCATCTGTAAAGAGATACTTGCAGGTAGTTGCTGCTCACTGTCAAAAATGGATGGAGAATCTGAAGTAAGCATGTCTCAGAACAGAAGAAAGAGAACTAAAATTTAGATTTTACTTTACCACATGACTTGCACATACTGTTTTTCCTGTATGTTTTTCTAATATGGGAAGTTTCATACTTTAAACTTGCTTGTGTAATTAGTCTAGCTGTTAATGAGATTGGATTTACTGATACCATGAAACATGCTGATTACCGTGCATAACGATCCAAAACTGTTGTAAATGTGTTACATTGTGTAAATTCCTTTTCTTAGACTCTGAAGATGCTTAACAGTAACACAGAGAACCCCTACTTGATCTGGAACAATGGGACACGAGCTGAATTACTTGAATTTTTGGAATCTCAGCAGGAAAACATGATTAAGAGAGTAAGATACTCTTTACTTTAAATCCCATTACTATTTTTTTTAGAAAACTGTTTTGTGTTTTCCTATATCCTCTTGGGGATGCAAGTTAATACAAGTATCCATTGTTGTCTACCCCAAAGTGACTTCATTCTGTAGTTTTTAAAAGAAAACAAAAACCCTAAGATTTTGCTTGTTCCTTTTGTGCTGTGTTTCAGTCTGAGCTTCTGACTTGCTGAAGCATTAGGTTTTCTGTTCAAGTTTTGCCTATTTCATGATCGGATTATAGCTTTACACTTTTTACAAGATTATTTTCTGTCTGAGCTTATGCTGCTTATCTCTGCTTAAAGGGTGATTGTGACAAGAGCTATGGATCTGACTTTGTCTTCAGTGACCATGCAAAGGAACTTATTGTGGGAGAGGTTTTTGTTAGAGTCTACAATGAGGTCCCTACCTTCCAACTAGAGGTGAGATGTAGCTAAAAACTTTCCTGTTAAAACTAATGTTCGGCATGCTACTTCTTCCTGTTTATCTATCAGTGCAAACAGAATGGAGGAAATAATAGGAAATAATAAAAAAATGTTACGGAAATTTCCTTCAAGATCAGCATGTTATGAGAAAGCTCTTTATGGGAGCAGAATAAATTAAAAGACCAAGTCTGTCATAGGATGTGCTCTTCAGATGTCTTAATGACTTCTGTCTGCAAGCTTGTGAGGCAGATACTTGGGTTGATTCAGTATTTCCAGGAGGTGGTGGTTCTGCCTATTGGCTTTACAATCAAGCTCTATGTATGGGCAAACACACACCTATTGGAGTAGTGACAGGTTTTTAAGTGTCTGTTTAGATAGAAATAGGGTTTAATGTGATCCAGATATTATAGTGATCATAGAGAAGATCTGCCTGTCTGGAAGAAAGGAATATGTGAAATGTAGAAGTTATTTGAATACATTTTCTTCCACTGTGGGTACTGTTGCATCACACAGCTAAAAATGCTGTCATCTCTACTTCAAAGCTTCCTAAAGCATTTGCTGCAAGCCTCTTGGATTACGTAGGCTCACAAGCACAGTACCTTCATACGCTCATGGCGATAACTCAGACTGGGAAAGTGGAGTCCAATCAACATGGAGATCGCTTACGGAGAGTTGAAATGGCCCTGGAGGCTCTGAGAAACGTCATAAAACACAACCCAGGTGGGCTTAAAACTGAACTTCCCCAGGATACTCTTCTGTGGACAACCTTAAAAGATCTGAACCTCTGTAGTCTTTTTCTCCCAGTGAGAAGGAAGCTTTTTTTGCTTGCTGACAGATTTTAACATTGTTGGTAAGCCATATAAGCTTGCTGGTTTTTTCCTTACCTGGAGAACACTGTCAGTAGTTAGAGCAAAATCTTGGGTTAAATTCAAGCCTTACCTGTTTTCATGTCTGAATCATTAGGTTTTAACTGTAATTCAATCCTGCTGTTGCTAGGAAGACTTAAACCTCTTGAAAGAAACTTTTTGTAATCCTTCAAAGAATCTTCAACTGATTTTTAAACTTCCTTGCATCAAAAAATCCTCCTTGAACTGAGTACTTTGTGCTAGTAAACACCTAAATAGCACCTGTGTTAGGACCATTGTGAAGCAAGAGGAGAAGATGCTCTTGAGAGTGGGCAGCAAAGTGTAATGAGCAGACATCAGTGTACAGACTGGAAAAGCCTGAGACAAACGATTAAGATGTTTTCCTACTGTATTATATGCTACTTCTAAAAGCAAACCATGCTACTGTTGTGGCATCTAATAATAGCTGGTTAGGATGTTCTCCATGTTTGCAATTATAAACCTGAGGGCAGCTGCTCCTGCTGGAGATGGCAACCTTGCTCTGAGTTGGGACATTCTGAAAGGGCAAGTGTATTTGAAGACAATAGGTTTTGATGGTCAATGATAAATAAAATTACAGTTTGTTTAGTTGTTTTGTAAGAATGCAAGTAACTAGGTAGTCCAAGAACTACATCAGTTACTTTCCTTAGGGTGGGGAGTTACCCTCTGTTTTTGAAATATTGTTGGCCTGAAATTCTGTGGAAGCTAGATTAATAGAGAGGAGTTCATTATTTTCTAACTCTAGCAGGTGCTGTCCTGTATGAAGTATTATAATTTCTGTGGCAGACTACACTACAGCTGTGTAGTCTTTAACCCCTCTCTGTATAGTGAAATATGGGCATGGGAATTGGCCTTCAGTGAATGCTTTGGCTATAGCATGGAGAGTAACTTATTTGGTCTCTTGCAGGTTCTGAGTGTGAATGCATAGGGCACTTTAAGTTGATATTCTCCCTTCTGCGTGTTCATGGAGCTGGCCTGGTGCAGCAGTTGGCTCTGGAGGTAAAAAAAACCAACCAACCAAAAAACAAACCAACCCCCACAAACTCCCAACCTCCCTTTCTGGATGCTTTACATAATCAACATAAACAAACCTGATTGTGTTAGAGAGTAGCATCTAAAAAATACTAAGTTTGGGGTTCCGAGGTGTCAGTTCCTCCTTGGAGGAAGATGTGTCATGCCTGTGTCTTTGCATCCTTCTTGCCTGAAGAGACAAAACAATTTGGTGGCAGGAATAAATGTTGTAAATATCAGTTCTGTTGGCCAGTGAATTGGCTGACTTCATACACTGGGTTTTCTGAAAAGTCTGAATAACTGAAGTATAATCAAGTGCTGTTTCTGATCTTTTGCAGGTAGTGAACATAGTAACAAGTAATCAAGAATGTGTTAACAACATTGCTGAGGCAATGGTCCTTGCTAACTTACTGGCACTCCTGCATTCCTTACCTTCAAGTAGGTACCATAGGATTCTCCACCTTGCAAGGCAAAGGGTTTCCAACTCAGGAATTCATAAGAATGCAGCTGGCTGAAATTAGCTCTGAGTTTTAGGTTACAATGGTCTTGTTATCTTTACAGGATAGAGAGCTGGGTTATGAAGAGAAACTACAGTAAAAACACCTATATATTGGAACAAAGCTTTCCTCAGGCTTCCCAGCTGTTGCTGCGCTCCATTCCAGTTGCTCAGCTATTAATGAGAGCAGTAAAGATAGTACTGCAATACATCCTCAGTGAAACAGGGTCTTTCTATGCCCAGTCCTAATAACATGCTTCAGCTATCAGTTATTCCCCTGTTAGATAAGAAAAGTAGCGCTACCAAACAGGAATCACCATTTTTTAAAAAGAAGATGATGGGAAGCAGGAATAGAAATAGTTAAGTTTTTAAACAAATGGAAAATTTCGACCATCTCTGTCATCACACAGGCCCTATGATATGCTGCTATGTCACTTCTGTCTGCTGATTTAAACATTAGTGACTATCATACCCAAAGCTAACAAGGATGGTTTACAAAAACGTTGTGTGTGACCAGTTTTTGTCTTAAATGTGTGACCTGAAACATATGAATTGCAGGTGCTCTGATTACTTCTGAGTTTTGTAGTGTTCCATTGACAAATTATTCCTGGGAATTTAGCTAATTAGCATCTAATTAAGAAGTTATGTTGTATTAGAATGTGTGGTTGATCTGACATTCCTTAACTAATGTAGTGTAGGTAGAAATCCCTAAAGTTGTCATTGTCCAAAGCTTTATTGCAGTTTTGATAGAGTTTTCTGTTAGGATCAGTTACATTTATCTTCGTTTATTCATTCTCTGTGACACAAAGTTCTTAATGCTCTTTATTTTGACAGGTCGGCAGCTTGTCCTTGAAACTTTGTATGCTCTGACATCTAGCACAAAAATAATTAAAGAGGCCATGGCAAAAGGTACAGTACTACACTGAAAGCAAATGTTTCTGCAACAATGGGCTTAAAGTGCATAGAGTGGCCACTCTTACCTTTAAAATAATCAGTGTGGAATTGGAGAATTTCTACTATTTGTGACCAGAAAAAAAAAACCTAAATTGAATGCTCCCTATCTCTTTGTTACAGGTGCTTTAATCTACTTGCTAGATATGTTTTGCAACTCAACTCATCCACAGGTTCGAGCCCAAACAGCAGAGCTTTTTGCTAAAATGACTGCAGATAAGCTGGTGGGTCCAAAGGTAAGAATCTTAACAGCTCATGTTGGAACTCTTTCTTGATATTACCTGCATCTCTCTAAAAGTGAGCAAAAAAATCCTCTTCTGTATCTGAAATATTCATGTAAATAGCAATCAGGCTTTTTCAAAATAATGTAATTTCTAATCTGTGAGCAGTCTTCTAGAAGCTGTTGTATGTACAGTAACTTGTATAAGCAGTTTGGTTTCCATTTGTAATGACTTTAACAGTAAGAGACCTAGATTTCAGTGTCACTGGCTATTGCTATTTGAAATGATGGCACTATTTCATTTTGTGGTGTTGTGGTCTAGCACTTGACAATTCTTGCATTAATGAAAACTGGACATTGTGGACATTTCTATTTCTGTCAGTTTGTCCTGTCAGTTAGTTTGTTGTATGATACACTAAATGTCATTTATGTTCATCCCTTCTAGGTTAGAATCACACTAATGAAATTTTTACCTGGAGTCTTCATGGATGCCATGAGAGACAACCCTGAAGCTGCTGTTCATATCTTTGAGGGAACCCATGAAAATCCAGAATTAATTTGGAATGACAGCTCCAGAGAGAGAGTATCAACAACAGTTCGAGAAATGATGCTTGAGTATGTGGAAACCTTCTGACTCAGTTGTCTTTAACTGAGAGACACTCAGTTAGTGGCAGTAAACTAGAGTAGCTGTAGAAGAACTGTGAGAAAGAGCTCTGCCTGTAAAAAGTAGAATTCTTGCAAGCCAGACTTCAGTGAAATAAATTGTTCGCAGTTTGTGTACTGTACCAGTAAGTCAGTGATGCAGGTGCAGTTTGTGCACAGTCCAGGAATTTGCTCACTGCTGTAGGATTTGGAGGGATACAGTGGGGGTAGAATGGAGCTTAGAAACTGGAGCTGCTTCACAATGATGGAGGGAGACTGAGGTCTTAAGTAGAGAAGACAACTGCTTCTTTTACTGCTTATTAAAACTTACTTTCTTTTTAAAGGCACTTTAAACTTCAGAGGGACAACCCTGACACTAACTGGAAGGTAAAAGTATACTGTTTCTTCTTTGAGTGTGTCCAGGGAAGGCTGTAAGACACATGATAGTAGATGTATGTATTAGACTCTAACAGGCTTTTCTCTTAAAGTACTAACAGGAATTCACTGCTGTGCTGTGAACAAAACTGAAAACATAATGTTTAATGTTGAATTGATGCTATTGTTACTGCTTGCAGCTTGAAATTAGACACTTACTGGTAAAACCACTGTCAGCATACTCTGAATGTTCTCATAGTTCAGGTCATTCTAAAACATATCAAAAGTCAGCAACAAAGGAGAATACTGGCTTGCTAGAAAAAGTCCTGTCACTACACAGCAATAGTAAACTTGCTCTTGGTAAATGTGAAGTAACGTTAGTAAGTCACTGGATCTCAAAAAATATCCGAGTCCTTAAGCCATTCCTTTGCATCAGGCCCATCAATGAGGTGTTTCAGTATGTAGTGATTCCCAGGATCTGTGAAAAGCTAGACGTGACTTTCTCCCAGTAGTCCTCTAGTTCAACATTAAACCAGTTTCTAAACGCATCATTATGTCTATTTTGAGCCAGATGAAAACTGGAAACTTCCCTAGACTGAAAGAAACCTTTGCGTGAAGCACGCAAGGAAGGAAAGGACTGTTGTATCATCAGCCTTGTTGCTGGTGCTTCTCTTGAACTAGGGTTTGCCACTGTTGCAGTTGTAGATTCAGTTATTTGTGTTCTTTGAAAGAAAAGTACTGCTGTAGTGGTACTGCCTGCACTGCACTTTCTTTCCACTGTCACTTCTTACCTCATGTTCTTTCAGAATGAAGGGTTTATTAGTCTTGCACAGCTCTGTTTCAGAGAATACAATTAGTGACCTTGACCACTTAGAGAAACAGTTTTAGATCTCTCAAATACCCTTGTCAATAACTTCTACTTTACAATTCAACAGCTGCCTGAAGACTTTGCTGTGGTGTATGGTGAGGCAGAAGGTGAACTTTCAGTGGGGGGAGTCTTCCTCAGGATTTTTATTGCCCAGCCGGCCTGGGTTTTACGGAAACCAAGAGAATTTCTCGTTGCACTGTTGGAAAAGTTTACTGAACTACTGGAGAAAAATAACCCCCATGTAAGATGATTTTTTTCTGGTTCTATGCTTTGAATTTGTTTTGCATTCTTAAGTTTTTAGTCTTTTAGTGTCTGATTAACTTAGATTGTCACATTTTCTTCCCATCATAAATGGGGTTTTCTGTCTGCTTTCTGACTCTGTAAAAGCATGTTGATATGTTTAGGCAACTTCTGAACATGAATCAAGTTTTTAAAAGTCCCTGAAGCCATAGAATTAGCTTCAGTTAAGTCTTAGACACTTATTTTGTGCTAGAGATGAGGCTTAGCAAATGAAGTGTCTTTTAATTATTCCATGACTGACCAATCTAAAAAAATGGCACTTGTTCTAGACCACCTAAAATTTTCTGCTCTTGAGACTTCCGTTGTCCTTCTGCAACACTTAACTTCCCACTCTGGTATAAATTATGTGACTTACAGAAGGCTGCCACCTTACTTAGTCTAATGAGTACAGCAAATGTGTTACAGTTTAAAAATTAATTTTTAAACAATGTTCAGACAGATTCTGTGTTAGACTTCCAGGAAACTAACTAGCATGTTGAATAAAACAGGCATCTTTATTACAAAGATATGATAGCAGTTTGTGCTGGCATGCAGAATACACAGAACATGATAAGTGTTTCTGCACAGACTACAGAATCCTTTAGGAATTCAGGTGCTCAGATGAACATCCAAGTTATCAATGCTTCCACCAAGCAACTTAGCCAGATATTGGATTCTCAAGATGCTGGAAATAGTGCTTAGGAATTCCTGTGTGATCTGTCTTTGTGGAACTAGTGAATGTTTGCCACTATTGGAGCTGATAATCATGTTCTTAACTTTTTGTTTTAATACTTTGAGAGCAAAGTGATATAAATGCATGAGGGAAAAAAATCTATAATGTAAAGCAAGTGAGGAATGTTGTTATTATGATGATACATAAGGCTTTACTGAGTTACTCTTTTTGTTGATTTTCAATTTTCTGCAGGGGGAAACCTTAGAAACCATTACCACAGCAACTGTGTGCCTATTCAGTGCCCAGCCTCAGCTAGCTGATCAAGTTCCTCCTCTTGGTCATCTTCACAAGATAATCCAGGCTATGAATCACAAGAACAATGCCATTCCTAAAAGTGCCATTCGTGTCATGCACATATTGTCAGACAATGAGGTACTGAATCATCTAAGTGCTTGAGAGGAGAAAAGCATAGCTGGAGTTATTTGTATTGTTTAGTAATGTTCCTAAAAGGGCATTATTCTAACTATAAATAAGGTGTAGCAAGTGACCTACAAATCTGTAGCTAATTATAGCTATAAACCTAGCTATAGCTAATTAATTGAGAATTGCTAGATTTAACACTGAGAAATTTATGGTATTGGCTGACCATATCTGCAATAACCAGTAATCTTGGCTTAAAACAAAGTCCTCAGGATGTTTATCTCTCTGCAGCTTTGTGTTAAAGCGATGGCATCGCTGGAGACCATTGGCCCTCTCATGAATGGAATGAAAAAGAGATCGGATGTAGTTGGGATAGCCTGTGAAACACTGAATCGAATGTTTCAGAAGGAACAAACTGACTTAGTAGCCCAAGTAAGTAGTACATTCTCAGACTGTAAAAATGTGGTATATTTAAACTGTTCAACTTAAATGACATCTGGGAAGCCTCCTGGACAATTAACTAATGTGCTTTTCTTGTTGGAAAAGTTTTTTATCTAAAATGCAGATCATTTTTATCTAAAATGTTCAAGGATGTTACCTGAGCATTGAAGCTTAATGCACAGGTAGTGTCCATTGAGAAAGTGTAGTGGAATGCCAAGTAATTCAACTGAGTTTACACCTAGATAGAGCAGAATTGCTGGACAGTGTCTTTGCTTTATCTTGTTTGTATTCATGCAGCTCAGGAAAAATGGATTCATCTTGGCATTTATAGTAATAGCTTTTGGCACTTTTGGTTCACACTAATGCTAGTGATAGAAAAATTCTGTATAGAACTTCCTGTCCATGTTAAGACAACTCATTTGGGTATTTTGCAGGCTTTGAAAGCAGATTTGGTCCCTTATCTTCTAAAGCTGCTTGAAGGTGTTGGTCTCGAGAACCTGGAAAGTCCATCTGCAACAAAAGCTCAGATTGTTAAGACTCTGAAATCCATGTCTCGTAGCCTGCAGTATGGGGAACAGGTGAGTACTCACAAGCCTTTATCTGGGCTTTGACAGTTGGTAGGTGTGCACCAAACTCTAAACATCCCTTGTTTAATCTTCTGGCTGTCATGTGCATCATTCCACCTAAAGTGTTAACACACTGCAACTGCAAAATTTTATTATGGTTTGAAATTTCTTCACCTCTTGCTTGTGGGGAAGTCGTTGGTTCAATGTGTGTGAAGACCATTATTAAAAAAGACAAATCCCAAGTGCAGAAATGTTCTATGAGCTGGTTATCTTTAACTGACAACTCTTCAGAACTTGTGTTATAAATGTAAGTTTCTCTTCTGTTTTCTGAATAAATACATAACTGCAGTAGCTTTATGGATGGATATCGAAGTAAACTTGTCCCAGTAACTGCTCTAGTTCTTAATGCCTTTTTCTTACCCTTTTGTTGAAAGCTTTCTCAAGGGGAGGAAACTTGGAATTTGTCTTTCTTCCAAGTAGTCCCTATCTTGCTCTAGTTACAGGAAAAGTCATATTCTCCTTCAGCTGTCAGTGAGTGGCAAGGGCTGCTTCTAGGGTTGCTTTTCCTTGTCACCTTTCTGGGGAGCAAAGGATTAAGTCAAGCTACTGAATAAATTCTTTTGAGAATTGTGTTCAGCTGCACAATTCACATGGAAAAGCAAGTCTCCTTGGAAATGTGCATGAATTCCATATCACAGCCTGAACTACTGCCATATTATTCAGTGTAATCCCTTCAGAATGGTTTGGCAATAGAAAATGGATTTGTTTGCCTAGAACATGACAAATGGCACTTGCTCACTGTGCTATCTCTTCAAATACTGTAGGTAAATGAAATTCTGTCCCGTTCTTCTGTGTGGAGTGCCTTCAAGGATCAGAAACACGATTTGTTCATTTCTGATACACAAACATCAGGATACCTCACAGGTTAGCAACTCTTTCCTGTTTATGTCCTGAATTATACTGAACTGTTACTTAATTGTCACACTGCACTCTGGAGTTACTGTTTATCCCCAGGATCTAGTGCCATCACGTGGTCTGAACATTCAGTGCTGTAAAAATACAGTAAGTTTTTAAAACACTTACTGAAAGGTAAACTTCTTGCTGGTTGAGAATGTATTTCTCTGCATAGTCTTTACTGTACATACTTAGCAACAGAATCTGGACACTGGCAAGACTTGCAAGTGCTCTGTAGTGCTAGAACAGAGATGTAATTGAAACTGATGAATGACAGTAGCTTTCATGCTTTCTCAGGATCAGTCTACTTCAGTTCTAGAACACAAGTTTGCCTACAGTTGGAGGGATGTGTAAACAGTCTTCAGAATCACTCAGACTGTATTAGTTGGCTGTGTGAATTAACAGAACTTTAGTGTTAGGCAGGTAGTTGTACTGTTCCAATAATAGGTTGGAGTATGAGGCTATGTTCCAGCCACAATCAGTGGCCTGACAGGGTGGCCTCATGCCTCTATGTAGAGCTTGCAGCAGTGCTGAACCTTGGGTGGGTCCCGTGCTGGTGCCACCAAGATTGAAATGGCACCCCAGATGCACCCCAGTCTCACTGGTAGTGAAGAAGAGCATTTTAGCTGTGTGTGCTGTGTACGGTGTGCACAGTAAGGTTAACAACTGAGGGAACTTCCTTGCATGGTGCAGACATAATCCCAGACCAGTTATGTCACTGCAAATCAATCCTGCTCTTTCTTCACTTGAGCAGCACTTGACAGACACAGTATCACAGTCCAAAACATCACTGTCACATAAAATATTTTCCAATGTAGCAAATAATGACATTGCAGCAAACTGTCTGCAAACTTCTGGCTCCTCAGTAGCCATCAGCTGAACAAACACTTGGTCTTAAAAGCTTTGCCTCACAGGTGAGGTTTTAAAATCCTTTGTGACAAGCCAGTGTGGACACAGCCATGTGCCACATGGAACTTTCTCATCTAACCCAATATAGGAATCTTGGTAAAGCTTTTGAGCATAACTGAACTAATGAGGTATAAATCAGATGGCCAAAGTTTTTCTTGCAAGATACTAGCATGTATTTTGAGAAAATAAAGCAAGAGCCTTTCAAGTTGGGAACTACACCTTCTAGAAGTAGTTGCTTGTATTTTGAGACTAGGTATTGCAACACTTGATGCATTTTTTCACACAGGACTCTGTGCTTTAGCTCTGAACAGGAGTTTTCTGGTTTTGTATTTATTGTCAGTTTGACAGAGAACACTGGAATTGATTCAGTTTTTACTGAATTTCCTTGGTATTTCATAAATAGTATCAATTTAGGAATAGGAAGAAAATGCTGACTGATTATTGGCCAAGAACTGAAACTGTACCAGATGTGGTCAGGCTTGAGACTGGGGGCAATACAGTCTTCCAATTGCCTTAAGGCCTGTGCTGCTTTTAAACTGCCTAATGATTAAGTGCTTGCCAATGTAGAATGAAGGTGCTGTACAAATGCAAAGTGTAGATGGAAACCAAGCTTTATTTTTAACCTCTCTTATCTTGTATTCTGCCTTATGTCTTGCTTCAAATTGCTTTGCTATTTGCACTTCCCTTGAAACTTCCCTTGCTTATTTCTCTTCCCTCAGGTGTCTCTTCTCCTTCCCTTCTAACTGGCAGCAGTCCCCTTCACCTGAGAAGTGGGCTTTAGATCTGCTGTGTCAGGCAGCTTGCTAACTTCTGTGTAGCTCTCTAAAGCAGGTAGATACCACCTCGCAGAACGCACGCTGCGCTCGCTGCATTCCAAGTAACAGATGCATGTCCTAGAGCTGTATAAATGCGTGGTCCCAAACTGCCCAACACCGACACACTTGCCTTCCTCGGCACACAGGAGCACTACACTGACAACTGCACTGGCTGGTACTTGCTGGTACTACACAGGAATTCAGCTTTGGAACTATGTTAGGAATCCTCCATAACTGGAAAAGCTTGAGGCACAAGATAACTATGGGGAATTTTTGAACTGGGATGGGTAGCAGCAGGTGTGACACTTGGCATGTTCCACTGATGGGCTGGCAAAGAGAGGTCCCCTCCTGCAGTCAGAGAGCTTTTTATTCCAGAGGCACTGCTTGCTTTGCTCTCTGCCTTACAGTAGTAGTGTGGAACTTTTTGCAGGGAGACCAACCACACTATGATGTTCTGGCTCTGGGCTAAAGTGTGAGAAAGGAGGGTGGGGCAGGAAGGAATAGTAAATTTGGGAGAACTCAGTGAGGATGGCTTAAAGAGGAAGAGTACAGGACCCAGCAGAACTTAGTATGTTGAATATTGGCAGTGTAGGCTGGAGGTCTAAGACCAAGTCGATCGCTGTATTGGTACAGGAATGTTTTGTGAGTGATCAGTTTTCTAGTCACTAATATGATAAAAATTACCATTAAAACACCTCATGCTGCAACCTAAGTTTTTACTGGATTTGTTGAAAGTTTTTATATTACTAAATTTTTAATTCCAGGCTTTGATTCCAGGGAGAGGGGCTTTGCCTGCAGGGCAAAACTGATTGCCCGTATCGTAATCAACATGGAAAGTTAGTAATGGTGTGACTCCCACGTCTCCAGTACAGAATTTGTGTATCCCAAGATTGCTGTCGCTTTATTCCAACTGAAGGCACAAAATATGGTTAGACAAGCTTTAGGCAGTCATGGGGCAGCCCATTGGGCTTCCTGGAACTATGCAGCTGGGAAAAACCTTTACAACACTGAAAAGACAGACAAGGAGCCCAGTAGTGGAACACATGCCTGCACTCACTTTAATTCCATGGCAGGGCCTTTCTTTAGCAAAGGAAGGCCATCTCTGCTTTACTGCTGCTTCCATGATGGAAGATGAGATGGGTAATGCAGGTGGTTGGGGTTCTTTTTCACTTATTTGGCATATCAAAATTTAAAAAAACTGAGCAAGCCCAAAAATGGTCCCCACAAGCTATTCCACTTGGTAAACCAAGAAGTCTTACTTTCTAGTGTTCCTAGATTTTAAAGAATCTAAAGAAAAACTCTTAAATGTTCTTGTGTAAGGTGTCTGGTTGACTTAGATGATGTATCTGAGTGTTACCAGAAGGAATAAAGCTGTTCAATCACCCAGTAGAAGGAAAACTAATCACCAGTATTTGTTTTCCTTCTGAAAGGCCCTGGAGTTGCTGGTTACCTCACTGCAGGGACGACATCATCCGTAATGCCCAACGTACCACCCCCGGTAGACAATGAAGTGGGAGATGTCAGCTAAGGACTGGAAATCCTTGTGGAAGAGACAAAGGCAGACTGGCCAGTGATGAGGAGCAGCATTTTCCTCCAATACATTGAAGTGAACTTACTGCCTTGCCAGGTGTTTATGACAGTGTTATTCCTTTTTTCTATGACTTTTTTTTCTAGGAAAAGTCAGTGATTCTAACTACCACACTGTAACACAAGAAAGCACTCTGTGGATCAGCTGAAATGGGTACACAAGAATTTTTTCTTGTTGTACATAAGCACATTTTGTTCCTTTATATTTGTTTACAAGACTGTGAATCAAACTTTCCTAGTTTTTATATTTTATGAATTAGCATGACTGGAGTTGAGCTACAGTCTAGAGGAATTGGGCTCAAATAACTTTGACCTCACTGACCCCACTCAAAGGGCATCCCTTCATTTCTCAGTCTGATGTGATCACTTCCATTGAACATGACCTGAAAGAATTTGTTCCTGCACCAGTTCACTCATGTCCTTAATCATTAACATTATCTTCTTCCTCGGATCAAACAGCATTAGACATTTGTATGTATAACTGGCTTGACCAAATTGACGAAGCTTCAGCAAAAAAACCTTAAAGAGTTGACATGTTATGTAAGAAATTAGTGTAATTGTGAAATGTTCTATACATTATCCAATATATAAAATCTTTCTATATTGAGTGTACATTATACAGATCATTCATATGTACATAGAATTTTAAAATAAAGGGAATTAAGAGCCTTGTTAATGAGATAAAGGTGGTATTCTTGTCTAGCTGTTCGTTGAAAGTGAGAGAAATGAGGGCGGTCAGAGACCCTAATTGGAACGTGGCTAAATATGATCCTGGGCATTATTGGTTGAAAAAACACTTCGTGCAGGTTTTGACAGCCTCGAGCAGAACTCCTGAACCACATGTAGTAGTACAGTGCAGGTGATTTTGTATTTGAAGTGCATTTCAGCCACTAACCTGCTGACACTCTCACCTTCCTGGAAAACATTCTTGGCAGGAAGCAAGAGGAATCTAAGGTGGATGGAAATGTGAACAAGAATTACTGCTTTCTCAAAAGAGTTATAATCTTGGTTTTAAGTATAATGAGGTAAGGAACTTCATGGAATGCTTCTAGTTCTAGGTACTCTGCCACTGTACCCCCAGAGTGACCACTGCAGCTGCAGCTGGACACCCTTCAGGTGAGCACTTGGCTCAGGGCTCAAGGGCAGAACTGGCACAGCCTCATCTTGAAGAATGAGCCAAGCAGAGTGTGTTCTCCCCACGCTCCAACATGGAAGGAAGCTTGGAGGGGGGGACTTGTTTGTTCATGCAAACAGTAAACCCTAGTGTCCTTAACTTCACTGCCCTTAAGTTATCAGCCCTTTGTAAGCTAGAAGTGATTATCCTAACTCCAGGAATCACTCCAGTGATTATCCTAACTCCAGGCTCCAGCCTTCTGTGCTGCCCTGAGCCTTACTTGAGGGGAGGTGGGGGCAGAACTGAGTGTCATCTCAGTGACAAGGAGGGCAGCTGAGAGCAGGAACTGGGGAGCAGAGAGGGTTGGACTGCAGCTTTGGAAAAGAAAAAGCAAGGTACTACCTCCAGTGTTTGTCACTTTAACAAATTAAAAAGTTTAGCCTAGCTTGCAATAAATTAAATTTTGTGGGACTTCTGACTCAAAACTGCTTTGTCTACAATGAAAGGATAAAATGCTTTGATTCAGAACAAGGAAAGCATTTTAGGCCTGATAGAAAATTTATTTTATTTAGCATTATAAAGAAACCCAGATAAGTTATTGCACGTTGTTCTGCAAATTCTTAAAAGCAAGCCCATAATTATTAAGTGTAATAAGTGAAAATAGGGAGAGAATTGCTTCCAGTTAAGAATCAAGTTTTTGTATTAATTCAATTTTACTTTAGATACCATTATTACAGGGAAACTTTTCCTAAATCTTCCCTTCATTTGAGAAGGCTTTATGCTGGCATTAGATTTTTGCAGTGAGTTTCTTTGACTGATCAAGGAGTTCCCACCTTGCAATTGTTGAGAGGTGAACTTCATCGGGCCCATCTGCTAGGCGCAAGGTGCGTATGGACGCGAACCTGTGGGGGGAGAGCTGAGTTAGGGCTGAGTTCCTGACCTGCCACAGCAGCCACATGGGCTCACACGGGAGCTCTCAGCACTGCTTTTGCTGCCCTTTGGACACTCCTTGCTTTGAAAAGTGCTGTCACATGGGAGATACTGCAGCAAAATCTTCCTGGCAGGATTGAGATGGGTGGGCTGGGAATTCAGAAGTTTTGCTTCTCCTCAAGGCCATAAGGGATAACATTAAGTTTTGGAAGCACATCCTTTTTACTGCTGATAAGAACTATTTTAGGTCCAGTGTCAGCTTTTTTTTTTTTTTTTTTTTTTTTTTTGTAAGGCTAATTGTACTATAAAAGCAATTGTTTTAAATTTTATCACTTAAAGGGACATGCACTATTATTTCATGCTGAAACAGCATGTACTGGTGTTACAAATTATTGTAAAAGAAATGCTTAGAATCTACAGGAAATCTCCTTTTACTCACATGAACGCCAGAGGAAAATCCTGAGAAACTCCAGCTCCACCACACACTTGAACTGCACAGTCAATCACTTTAAGCACAGCTCGTGGAACAACCACTTTGGTCATGGCTACCTGTAGTTAGAAGAACTCACATTATCAGCAATAGTTTCATAAGCAAGTAAGTATTTACCCAACACTTCTATTGAATGTTGATATCTCTCAGCACATCTCTTCCTCTTGGGGTTGGATGAGAGCTCTGCTGTCCCCATTCCGGGAATATGGTAAAGCTGTTTGCGGTCATTTAAAACTATCTTACTGTGTTGAGACAAGCAAGCAATGCTTGAACAAATTAATCTCCGTTTCCAACTGAGATCACTCCCCAATCTTCTGACAATTAAAAACTTACCTTAAGGCTGTTTTCAACATAGAGTTATACTCTATACTTAGAATAATAATGTTTAACAATATGTTTTACCTTGTCTTTAAACCAGCTGAATGCACAGGCATTGCATCCACCAAGTCCTAGCTAAAATTTACCTCTTTCCTTGCTCTTCTGTTGCCCAACATGTCGATCTTGCGGGCTGTTTGTAGCGTGAGCAGGCGAGCCTGTTCTATGCTAAGACGGCATTCCGCAATCCAGTGGGCAACAACTTCCTGCAGATCCCAAAGGCAACATCAGGACATCAGTTAATGCCTCTGAGCACAGATGGAGCTACCCCTCTTCCTCAGAATGTGCATGTTCAATCAACCTCCAGCCACTCGTGTGCAAATTAAAGCATATCTAATATGAGGCATAATAAAGGAAACACGTGACTAACAGAAATATTAAAGACAGAGCAATTCTTCTCCTGCCAGGAAACAAGAAAAAGGGAAAAGCTGTGGATTCTGGCACCTGATCACACCCCACTGTGTGCTGGCCATTTTCCTGAAGCTCTTCCATGTCTGCTTTTTCCTCCCTGCTTTCCTTTATCTCTTACCACCCCTCACAGCCTTCTCTCTGTATCATAAGCCCCGGTATACAGAAATAGGGGGGTGAAAGGGGAAAGGAATTCCTTGTTTTGCTTAAACTGGTGGTGTGTGGTATGTGACACATAGAAGCAAACAGCTGCAGGGTGGTGCCTGCTGCCTCTGACTGATGATAAATTAGTAACTCTCTGGATCCAAAATGAAGTTATGATCTTGGCAGCCCTTCCCTGCTCTTCTTGGTTAATTCCCCCCTGCAGCCAACATACCACCAGAGAAACAAATGTGTAATGCTTGTCAGTGCAAAAGCTGGTTGGAGCCTGACTCAGCCTCAGGGACACAATTCTAGGGCTGTGGATTTTATAGGACACACAAGCAAATGTGCAGCACTTGCTTCAGTGCAGTCTGGAAGCTCAGCTTGGTTGGTGCCAGCAAGGGTGATCTGAACCTGGGTGGGGTGCTCAGTTCTCTTCAGTCAAGAGCTCCTGGGGTCATAAATGATGGCCTGGGTGCGGACAGGCACCCTGGTACGCAGGGAAGCTGCCAGCCTCACCTTGTCCTTTCCCATCCTCACTGTGAAGAACCTGCATGGGCTTGGCAGCTGCCTCCAGCTTCCTGTGGCTTCATCAAACATCACTGTTACTTTAATAAGCTTCTGAGAGCCAGAGTGGGCCTCATGCACCTCTTACTCATTCTAGATTATGGTGGTGAAGGGAAGTTGGGAAATTACATGACTGGAAATACAGATATGTAAAGTTGCTCCCTCTGGATCTGCACAAACAATTTGCTACAATCTGTGCCAGATGCTAATTCAATTTCCTCTTTCCATGCTTTTACTTATTTTTTCCAATAAAGCCATCCTAGTTAGTGGGAAAGATCAAGGAACACTTGAAATGTGACAGGCCAACTACTAAAGTCTGATGGTTCTTACATAAAGCAGACTCATATTTTTATTATTTTAGCAAGCTCTTGCTCATGAAACAGTATTTCAGTCCTGAGCAAGATAAGAGCAAGGATCTCCAGTCTTCCCTTGATGTGGTCTGAACTTTCATAAGCAACTACAAATATTTGATCAAAGAAGTAAAATTTCCAGTGAAATTTAGACCCCCGAGTGTCTCCAGTGATTGTGAATGGAGACAGCCAGGTGACAGAATGGATACACAAAAATGGTGAATTCAGATTGTAACTACAGAAACATAAGCTGCATGCCTGAAAAAATATCTGTCCAAATTGATCAGGAAAAGCAGAGAACAACACATAGTGACAAAATCCTTATTCAAATCCAGCAAAAGATTTTGAATTCATTGCACATTGCAAGAGAAAAAAAAATGCTGTAGATTATGGTGAAAAATGGGAACCTTGCAATATGGTTTGTTTTTTTTTTTCCCTTTGCCACCCAAAGCTTTATGAATAGGAATTCAAGGTTAGGGCACAGCTGCTGCCATACCCATTATCAGAGCTACACGGCTGTGTGTGGGCAAAACAAGGGTCAGTGTGTGTGGGGTGTGTGAGCTGAGCCAAAGAGGGAAGGTGCTTACGTGCTGGTAGAGTTTCTTGCCGAAGGTCTCGCGCTGAGCCGCGCGCTGGCACAGGATCTCCAGAGCAGCCTCGGCCGCACCGAGGGACCGCATGCAGTGATGGATCCGGCCCGGCCCCAGCCGACCCTGGGCTATCTCAAACCCCCTGCCCTCACCTGGTTGGAAAGAAAAACGGGCTCTGCAGACTCTGTGATTCCCTCTTGAAAGGATCCGAGTAGAAATGGCCCCATAGGAAAATAAAAGAAGCGGAGGAGAAATAGAAGAAATCAGGATCTATGCTAAGTGAGAGAAATACAGCAGAGTTCTCCCTGCAGGGGATCACAGTGCTGGCTTGCTTGTTATTGCTTTTTCAGTTCTGCCAAGTACCAGCCATGGCGTGCAGCAGAACATTCTTTCTAAAAGTCTGTAAAGTCTGCAAGAGCTGGTTTTGGGGGAAGAACAGCACTTACAGACTTTGCTTTGCTCTACTTCAAGGCAATGATACTTCCATGACAGCCAGAGCTGCCCTGCTTCCTTCTACTCTAAATAAGGTACATTCATACAGCAGGTAGGCTGTTCAAGGAAGAGTGGGCTCCCTCAACTGACCAGAGCTGTTTAAAATAAACTATGGTGATTCATGACACAAACCACTGTCTCATAAAGCTTAGTTCATTGTATGTATTAAAAATAAATCAGTGCTGAAACTCACCCAGTATTATATTGGAGACAGGTACTCGCACGTCATTGAAGTGTATCTCAAAATGTCCTCCGTGGATCTCATCTACAAAGACAGAAAACACAACAGCAGGGTAAAATGAAGGAGGAGAAAAATACAGGCCTCCAGTTCCTAACCCTTCTTTTATATATCCATTTTACTGATTATTTCATACACAATATTTATTAGTATAACTGCAGCTTCTGAGCTTCCTAATAAATTAATACACATACAGCTGATAAATATCATCACCTACCCATGTAGCCAAACACTAAGAGAGGTCTTATCAGCTTCACACCTGGGGTATCCATGGGAACAATAATCATACTGTGCTGCTTGTACCTGATCAAGGCAAAAAGCAGAGTTAAATCTGAGCCTCCCTTTTGTCTGCCCCTTTGCTTTTTTTCATTTTCCATCCTCTTTTTAGGACTTGCATAAAGCCAGTGCTGAGATTTACCTGTACCACCTGCACCATCCTGCCCACACAGTGTGGCTTCATCCCTTCTAGACCCACCAGTCAACAAGTGAAAAAGTATTAGTGGCATCTAATGCACCATGACTAAGAAACTCCTGCTGCTGTCACTTCTGTGCACACAGTTCTGTATCACCCAGTCAGTTTCTCCCCCTCTACTTTTCTGTTTTGTTCTCAAAACCAGTGAATCAGAATCATCATTTTGGCTTGCCTAAAGCTTAGGAAAGAGAAATCCATCCCCATGTTTACATTCCTTCAGAATATTTAAGGTCAGTTTTTAGTCACACAGAACTGGAGGTGATGCCCCAGGTCTCTGAATTCAGTCTCCAGTTCTAGCAAGTGGCGTGTCACATAATCCCCTCCATTAACTTCTCTTCAGCTTCTAAGAGCTCAGCAGATGCCACTGTCTGTACAACTTCCAGGCAGACCTTCCTGGGTGCTGTGTGCAAGTTACTAATTGTTTCTTGGTGGAACCTAGCCAAACCTAAAAACTTCAGAGTATCCATGGGATTTGGGCTAAAATCCATCTTTGATATAAATGTCACAATTCTTTTGCATTACAAGCTGTGTGATGTTAATAGCACCAGACATGGAGCATTTTATTCATTACTTGTATAAGTTTTTGCAAAAGCTTGCAATTCTAGTTTGGTGATAAGAGTTGAACGTGTTTGTGTCAAGAAGAGGTAAGGATTATATTTACATACAGGAATAAAATTAGTAAGTCTGATTTAAGGTGTGCAGTGCTCTCTGCTTATACAGCTTCACCTTACCAACACCCATGTTTCAGACTTAACTTTCTCTATAGATAACTTTGTGGAAAACTTAATCGGTAACTTCAGGTCTCTGATATGCCACTTGTACCCATACTGTTCAGAGAAGCTCTGAAAAGTTTTGGTTTTATTATTTAAACATTATTATTTAATTCTTCCTAGTGTTAATTGTTTTATATACTACACTTACAAAATAAATTGTAAGCCAGAACTGTTGGTTGTTGATGAAGACTAAACAACTGGTGCAGACTAAAATTTATGTGACCAAGATAAAGCTAGTGAAGCCCCCAAAATTTCCTGATCCAATTCATCACACAGCTGCACAAACACTAGAGCTGGTGCAATGGAGAGAGGTGGGAAGCATGCCAATGAAAGATGGTAACAGTGGAAAGGTTGGGAGGACCCAGTCAACAGCACCTGACAGCAAAACAGGAACCCAGGCTACAACAGACAGGTGCTGAGATTTAAAACATTCCTCTAATTTAGGAGCACATCCAACTGGTCAAGACAATTAATGGCATTTCACTTAACAAAATTTTTGCAAGCAGTGACTCCTCCAGGGAACAAGTTTTAGGGAATTCTGAGTCTCCTAGGAATTCTTACCTGGATGCTGATGAGTTTTTGGTTTTGCCCATTACAATTGCAACTTTGCAATTCGGGTTCCCAGCACCTTAAAAAAAATGGCAAACACAAAAACTGTTTTTAGTTTAAAATCTCAATGTGGACTCAAATGAAGTTTCATAACAAGAAACCCTACTCCATTCCTTTTGTGAGGCAGGAAGTGCAATCTACCCCTGTGTTTATATTCTGAATATTACACTGAAACAAAATACATATTAGTAATTAACATGTAAAAGAGAGCTGACTTGTGGGAAGGGGAACATGAAAAGCCAAACATCCAAACCCTCCAGCCCCATCACCTATTCCTATGAAAAGGGAACAAGAAAGTACTTGAAATGGAATCTGATTATTCAGTCTCCATTACAGCTGAGCAAATAACTGTGATACAACAGCACATCTATCAAGGTGACACGCTGCCATTTCAAAAGTAAAACTTAAAAAAACTTCTTCAACCTCTAAAGTCTGGAGAGTCTATGAGGGAATGAAACAACAACCACATTACAACCAAATTTTGCAGATAAGGCTATCAAAGGGTTACTATGATAACTTTGCTACTACTTCAGCATAACTTCTCTGGAATGCAGAATTTCTCCCCCTTTACACAAACAATTTTAGATTGCATTTTGAAGAAAGATCTGAGTGAAAACTGTTACCTGAAGACAGCCTGCTAGCATTTCAAGCCATTGATAACTTTGAGATGTTTCTTATTATGGATATATTTATTAAGCCTTTGTAGCATAAAGACAGCACTTTAATGTACTAGTCCTGAAGAAGATTTTACCATTGATTAAAATAACATTTATATGATCCTTAATCCTCCCTGTCTTTTTCTTTAAAGGTTTCTTAGTACCAAAGGATGCTGTCATTCCTTTCAAAGCCTCCCACAAACGACAAGGCTAGGGAAAATACCCAATAGGTGTAGCAATCAGTAATTTTTTACTGCAGACGACAAGCTTTGTACAGATTCAATTCAAGGCTTGATCTGTAGCAGCTTGGTTTTGTTCTGAGGTTAGAAGCAAATACAACTTTATGACTTCTCTGGCAGCTGTTCTCACAAGGCTTGGGAGACTCTGGTCTGGACAATAAAACCACCTGGCTTTGAGCTGAGCCACTTCCTCCTACAAACAGCCACTGTGATGGCCAGGAAGTGGGAGAGAGATTTAATTGTGATAAATACTGCCTGTTTGGAGGGCCAGACTGCCAGATGTTTACTTTCCTCTTCTGCAATATGGTATTCAGCCATTGTTTCCAGAGGGGGCTTACAGAGTGGCCCATGTGCTGTGCAATGCCAACAAGCTAAAAATCACAGTGAAAAGCTTTGGGCAGGGGCATAAATCAATTTGGTAAAAAAAAAAAACAAACTGGATCCCAAAAACTTGACTCATTTGGGCAACTGCAACAAGCAGCTGATCAACCTCAAAAGACCAAACATATGCTTTGCAGGGTACTACCCTGCACCAGGAAATGTCACCCCTGCACAAGGGGTATTTTATTCTTCTCCTTTTCCCCAGGAGGTAAAGAATTGCACAAATGCTATTTTCTAAAACAGACCTATTTTCAAGTGAGGTTTACAACAAAAGATGTTTTGACCTTCTGGAAACTCCTGAAAAACTGTTTTGCAAATAATCCTCAAGTCACATCCCTGCTTCAAAACAAAGGGCAAACTTGACCATGATGTATGAAAAAAAAAAACCAAAAAACTCACAAAACCTCAGAAGAAGCTTTCATGTTGAACTCAGTGAGGAGTTCACTGAGAGCTGGACATCTGGTTAGATGTCCTAAATCATTTGTACACATTTCTGGAAGGCAAATGAATACCTCCATCTCATATGTGCTTGTTCCTATCTAAGCACAGCAAAGATTCCTGGCCCTTCCACTCCTTAGAGTCTGAAGTCCTGAAAAACTAAAATAAATTTTATGTCACTTTGACCCATAAAAGACAGAAAAAAAGTTCTGGTCTAATGCAAGACTCTAAAAAACTCCAGTGCTTTGGACGGAATGCAAACAGCCTGGATGGAATAAACATCCCTTTTGTAAATGACATTTTCACATCACTTACAGAATTCAAAGATGTTGCTGGAGGATGAAGGGGAAGAGTCAGAGAAGCCTATTAGTTTGGTAGGAATTAGAAGTAGTTTTGCAAGAAAACTCACAATTGAAGAAACATTAGATGTTTTAGAAGACCAGTTTTAACCATATTTCCATATTAATGAGCTTTCAATAAAGTTTTCAAATGTATATGATTGCACAAACCAAAACTTTTAGACCACAATGCTGCTACACTGACAAACATCTTCAGTTTAACTAACTTCTTATACTTTTGAACTTTTCATGGCACTCACTCACATAGTGAGGCAGACAGTATTTTAACATGTGCTTAGAGTGTTAATCACAATCCCATTAGAAGCCTAATCTTTGCTATCAGGGGTATAACATGCTTAAGTTTACTGATCTTCACACAATCAACTTATACAGGTTCTTTCTGGTGGAGAGACTACTAAATGTGGCAACCTTTGAGTACCACCTGTACTTGAGGAAGCTGCCATGAAGTCTGCTTTCAGAAGGCAGCAGCACCTTAATTCTTATAATCTATTTATTTTTCAGTATTCAGTCTTCAATTTCCTGTCTAAGATGACTAAGGCCAGATAAACTACTGCCTGAATGCTGAATACCTATGATTTTTGTCACATTGGCTGTTGCAGCCCTCAGCCCAGCAGGTTACTTCTCTCTGCTAAAGGTCAGGGGGCTGTGGTGGTTTACAGACCTGACAGCTTCCTAGACAGGCACTGACAAACACATGTTCTGGACTCTTCTACAAGAAGAAACTGGTCTTGTAGGACCAACACCCTTAGTAGGGTAGATGGCACGGTGGTACTGATTATTGGAATGTGGGAGTCTCCTGATGGAGAAAAGGGACACACACAGGCACATCCCACCAAGAGCCTGCAGTAATTTCTATCCATTAGCATATTGTATTCCACAGTGTTATCTCATCTTCTCCAGATAACACTGCAGGCAGCTGGTTCATGGAGGGCAAAGACTACACTGTAGCTGCAAGCAAACAGGCAGTGCTGGGGCGGTGCAGCTGCAGGGGCTCTGCAGTCCTGCCACTGAATGTGGCTGCTGGTCATTCCCAGCTGGAGCTCACGGGCTCCGATGGTGCCAGCGAGAGCAACTGCTCAGCTTAGGAATGTTTTCTTCTTTGCCTTCATGCCACTTTCACACAGCCACAAGTGTTTTTACTTAAGTAAGATCCAATTTGTATTCACTCTTACTTACTAAGTAATTTCTGTTATTTTTGACCCTACTGAAATACACACACGGCAATATTATTTCTTTACTCTGACTGGAAGGATCTGTTCTCCCTGCATCCCTGAAAAATTACAAGAAACTGAGGAACTGCAATAAGCAAGGCTGGATTCACATGAACTGCATTCCTACAGCCTGTCCACAGAACTTCTCGGGTGCTTCTGCAGGCATCACACAATTCCCTGGGAGCATTCTCTGCTCTAGCCTGATTATTCCATCTTGTTGGAGACCCTATTGAGACAAAGGCTATCCAGAACTGAAAGTCTCATTTGTTTTTTAAAGAGATGGCTCAGGCCTTGAAGCCATGACATGATCTGTGAGGAGATGGCTGGGAAGGAACCCAAGCATCTTATCTGCCACTGTGAAGAGCACCACTGAAGTACTGTGATAACTCAAGATGAAAGCATTGCAGAAATATGCACAAATATTGTAGCACTCTTCCTCTAGACTGCAATTCCTCTCGCAGCCCATTTTACTTTGTCATTCTGAAACAAAATATAACATGCGGAAAACATCTGCCCATTACATTCTTAGCTGCCCATTTTTAAGAATCTTTCACATATTTCAAAATAATAGAAGCACCAACAAAAGGTCAATCCAGTTGTGGCAGGTGCACCAGAGTGCCAAAAAAGCCCAAAATCTGACCTCTGGTCTGCTCAGTATCTCTGTTGTTGGGCTTCAATATTGCATTTACTGAAGCTCATTAGATTGCTAATCCAATCCAGGATAATTCACGGAGGTCACTAATTTGATTATGAAATTGGCAACATTCAAGCCCCTGAGAACTCTCCCCCAGGATGCAGGACTATCTGCTTGTACTCTGGTTGACAATTTGCCACTTGCCTTCACATACTTTCCTTACCATCTTTCTGGTTTCACACACTGAAAGAACCCCTTTTCCCCATCTCACAAAAAGCAACTCATCTTTCTATTGTATCCCCTAAAAAGTTACATAAGGAGGGGATGTAAGGATCCCTTAAAACCTTATACAGTCAGCCATCAAAAGCAGAGTAGTGCCCTGAGGAAAGAATGGAGTGACTCCCTGTGGTGTCTGGGGCAGTAACTCAGCCCCAGATGCACCTCCTTTCTATCCTTTTCACCTTCTTAATGTGTTGTTTAATAAAAGCCTCTTGATGATGTATAAAACATTTGGACTTCCAGGAATAAAACCACAAACAACAAAGAGAAGCAGTAAGAGTGTCCTGACCTTCCAAAGAGCAGTCACAGTCTGTTGGAACAGGAAGGAATGTAGGAAGTGTACATGTTCAACACAAGAAGGGTCTCAAGGAAAACACATTTTTTAAAAGTCTTTTTTAAACTGTCAAGTCAAAATGAAAGTGCAACGGACTTCCACAGGAGGGTGTGGTGTTTGAAGACAAAATGCAATGTGTCAGAGCAATTCAGATCACTTCACTGAGGCACATCTCAATTGCAGTACCTGCTACTCATCTGCTGACAAAAGGTTAGTTTTGTTTTAATCCTTACTGCGCTGTTTATTGGATGATATCTTCTTTGCATACATTTACTCTAGTTAAGTTAGCTTTATAGAGAGATATAATTTCACTAAGGCATGTTTCCTTTTCAGTATCAAAATTAGATTTGCTCAGTAGCAGGAGAGAAGACTGCTTAATTTATCAGAGGAAAAAAAATCTGTCTGCTTAAACTAGGGATATTAACTTAATTCACCATCATTCATACAATCCCACATCAAGTTTAAACACATAGAAACACTGAATTTCTATCTGACTGGAAGGCTGAAATAATTCTGCAAGAAAACATGCAGTTGAAGATTTAATATATTTATTAGTATACCTCCTAGAAAGCACTATTTGAAAAACCAGCAGCTTCTGAGCTGTTCGGGTACTTGTGGGCACTTTGTATGTGATAAAATTCCTTTCTGTCAAAACATTCTGAGAAGCTCCAGCTGGAGGATGCAGTGTACCCGCAGCAATCTGCTTCTGTTAAGAAATTCCACGTGGGCATGGCTCGCTGTGTGGGATGGAGACTAAGCTAAGCTTTTCCACCACTCTTCAGTGCCTGACTCCCACAGGACTGCTTGGCTGTCTGCAATGGGCACATGCACGTGTGCCTGAGAAACAGCACTACCAAGAAAGACAAATGTGAACAGGTACAGGAGCCAAAACATAACTATGCTTTTAAGGGATAAATGTCAACTGTTGTGTTTTAGATAACTTTGTTTCTGTCATGAACTCAGGGCAGGCAAAAGCTTATCAGGCAGCAGAGCACAGAGTCAGAGCCGAACTGCTGTGTCTTACACAGTGTATGACAGGGCAAGTTTGCCCTGAAATGTTTACTGGTTTGCTTTCAAGCAAATTTTCCAGTGATCCAATTTGATTAAATGTTCCTTGATGGGTTCTGTATTAAGTGTTTTAAGACCACAATCAAATCTTTTCATTTAACTTCTAATTTGCCTCAAATCTCAGCTAAGTGGATTAAACTCGCTGCAGTTTCTCTTCTACTAAAAAAATAATAATAAAAAAGGGTTCTTTTGCTGCTGATAACTAAATCTCTCTTCAAAGTACTATAAAGCTGCAAAAGATTACTGCTGCTGGAGAATCCTGCTAACACAGCCTTTTAGGCATAGAACAGACATCCCTTTGCCAAAGTACTAAGTAGAGTGACTGTACTTTTCCATTCTGTACATCTCTGTACATTAAGGCAACGATAAAGAACAAATTGCAAGACTTAAAAAGGAGTAATAATTTTTTTAAGTTTGATGAGGAATGTTTTGAAATGTTAACAGAATAATACAACAAAGTCATTAAAGATGGAGCCAAACCATCTTATTAGATTATTAGATTAGATTAATTAGTAGTTAATTTTAAACTAATACACTTTAAAAAAAATTGGCTAGAAAAATCACTAAAAAAATTGAACACAAATAAAAATTATTAATTTCTCTCTATTTAATTGGTCTGCATCCCTTATTATGAGATCAATCAGTAACTTATTTTTTCCTAGTAGACAGATATATTAAAACAACTTTAAGAGACACTTGGCAACCCTTCATTTAAACAATTGTCTAAGAAAGAGAAATGGTATTTGCATTTTTTTCAGGTTTGAAAAAAGCAAATTGTAGCTCTGGAGCAGAATATCAGCTAAATATCAGATAAATATTGACTTTCAGCAATATTGACCTCAAATTCTGAACACTGCATATGATGACAAAAGGGGGATATGTTTTTCATTCTCAGCTGATTTTTGCTACTGCTGCTGCTAAGAAACCTTAATCCCATTTATTACAAGGAAACAGGGTACTGCAGGACTGTATTTTACAACTGACAGCATTTCAGCACATTAGTCACTGAACACAGTTACAGGAAAAGAAAAAAATGCAGGACACGAAGTTGCTTAAGACACAATGTGAAGACATGAATACTTAAACTTCAACCTTAAGCTGGCAGTGAGAAGCCAGCCTCAGTGTTTACAGAGTAAATTAGTCATGAGATTGTACTTGAAAAACCAACAGAGTTTTTGAGCTGTTTGGGTACTTGTGGGCAGTTTGTATGTGATAAATTTCCTTTCTGTCATAACATCCTGAGAAGCTCCAGCTGTTAGATGCAGTGTACCCACAGCAATCTGCTTCTATAAGAAATTCCACATGGGCATGGCTTGCTGTGTGGGATGGAGACTAAATTAAGCTTGTTCTGCTGCTGTTCAACTGACCCTCCCCTGCTGTGCTTCTTGTAATGGGCATGTACAGTGTACCTGAGAAACAAACAAAAACACTCTCCTTGTACTATACTCATATCCAAAATTTGTCAAAATTTATGACAGCAGGCAGCTGCTTGCCTCAGCTGTAATCTGCTCGTATTCCTTATACACCTGATTGTAACAGCATTTCCAGCCTTCAGCTGGTATTCCTTTGCTTTGCAGAAGCTGGAGAGAGGAGGGTGTAATTCCAACCCTATAAAGGTACAGAGTTATGTGCAATGGAATATTCCAAATATAACATAGTCGGAGCAGTTAAGGCAATGATGGCTCTTTGACTCAAATACATAAATCAGTGAGGGGCACTCCAAGCATTTTACAATCTCAAACACTAAGGGTAAGGAAAGCACTTCAGTTGAATCCATTTTACATGTATTGCCCACAGGAATGTCCTCAGTTATCCTACTTCACATGAGAACTTGAGATGGTCTGCTCTGCCTCTGTCACTGTCTAGCTTCACTTTGATTATTCACAAATGTATTCTGAATATCCAAGTTTCTTAAATTTGAGATGTATAAGCAGCCCTGAAGAAGGGTTTTAGGTTTCAACAGAAATTTTAGAACTTAAACCCAATATTATTTTTTTCGTGTTCTCTTCTCCCCACTTTTTTGTATCTTGTAGCTTTGCCACGGTCTGAGATATGAATAACTCAACAGATTACTGGATTGAGGATGAGGAGGATGATCTCAACCCTCTTATAGATTACAATACCTATGAGCTTCTCTGCGAAAAAAGTGATGTGAGAAATTTCAGAAAATTATTCCTCCCAGTGTTCTATGCGCTGGCTTTCATGGTTGGAGTGGCTGGAAACTCATTAGTGGTTGCAATTTATGCCTACTACAAGAAACCCAAGACCAAGACGGACGTGTACATCATGCACCTCGCCATGGCTGATCTGCTCCTGCTCTTCACCCTTCCTTTTTGGGCTGCAAATGCAGTGCAGGGATGGGAACTTGGAAACCCAATGTGCAAGCTCACTTCTGCTCTGTACACCATGAATTTCAGCTCCAGCATGCTGTTCCTGGCCTGTATCAGTGTGGATAGGTACAGGGCCACTTCTGAATCCCAGGGCCATAGAAGAGTTGGCAAACACTGCAGTGTTACCTGCATCTGTGCCTGGCTGGCTGCCACTTTCCTCAGTATCCCGGAGCTGATATTTAATCAAGTCAAGAAACACAATGAGAGGAATGAATGCCTTCCCATATTTCCAATGAACATGGAAACACTCTTAAAATCAACCATTCAAATCCTGGAAATTATCTTGGAATTTCTGCTTCCTTTCCTAGTAATGCTGATCTGCTATTCTGCTACTGCTCGGGCAATCTTTAGGTCTGCAAATGTTAGGAAGTCCAGGTCTTTCAAGGTTCTGCTGACAGTAGTGGCTACTTTCATTGTCACTCAGCTACCCTACAACATCGTGAAGCTGTGGCGAGCCATAGACATCATTTACACGTTGGTTACGGACTGCCACACCAGTAAAACCATAGACATGGTGCTCCAGGTCACCAAGAGCATCGCTTTGTTCCACGCCTGCCTCAACCCTCTCCTCTACGCCTTCCTGGGAGCCTCTTTCAAGATGCACATCATGAAAATCGCAAAAAATTATGGGTACTGGAGAAGACAACAGCAGAATGGAAGACCTGAAGAAATTTCTATGAATTATGAAGACCCTACTGAAGAAACAATCAGTTTCACTATATAGGCCCTCTATTGCTTCCTTCATCTTACATAACCAAGGGAATTGTTTACTAATTCCAGGAGGTATTGCTTCTGCAGCTGTTTCTCTGCAAGTCAACTTTCAGATGAATTTCTGAATCTGCCAAGACATCACAAAGCACTTCTAAGTGGAACGTGTTTATCGGAATCAAGCAAGAACTGAATACTGAAACCCCTAGAAACAACCCAAGGTATTTACTAAACAACAACAAGAACTCAAACAAAAAAACCCCACCACAAAAAACCCCAAACACCTAAAAAACACCCCCAAGATTTCAATATCCAAGTGTCACAAAACTAGGCAATTAAGTAACCGTGTAATGAACAACCTGTACATATCTAAGCATGTAATTAAAATAGAGAAAAAAAAATCAGCAATCAAACAACAGGAACATTTGTACCAGAAGTTAATAATCTTGTCTTTCTCCAACTATTTTGTAAAACTTTAGAACATTTGCCTAACAGTTCAGCTCCATTTCTCAACTCAACTACCATTCCATAGATATCCCTGCAGATTGAAATGAAGTATAAGCTTATGGCTGAGAATTGAGAGGGAGAAAGGGGGGGGGGGGAAGCCATTCTCTATGTGTTTCTATAAATGTATAGCAGCAACAACATCCTCCACAAAAAAAGCCCACCAACTCCTTTTCTATAACTACAGAAAAAAATGACCTTTCATCTCTTCTTTTCTGCTCACCCTAAAGTGCTCGAAGGGTGGCTGGCATATTCTAGATTTTTATAAATTAAAAATTATTAAAAAGTTCAGGTAATCTTCAGATACAAGGCCTGGATTTTTTATTTAGAATTGTTAAAATTAATCAAGAACTGCAATAACTGTATCTGCTAAAATATATGAAGATACAATAAAATCAAAGAATAGAAAAAGTGCACTGGATTTTGTTTTTTCTTATCTTTGTTTTTGTTTTGTTTTAGTAGGTACTGGCATCTCTCATCATAGGCATTTACCACTCAGCAAATGGGAGAGGCCTTGCTTGACAAAAGAGAGAAGTTCCCATCTTACATGGACCTCATGAATTTACAGTTCTTACACAGAGAAGTACCAAAGCCGTCCCCGCCACAGTGTTGGCAGGGATTCCAGGAAAACAGCAGTTTTCCATGAGTCACTGGAAGCATTTCAAATGTACTGACATGCTAGCTGAGCTTTCAAAATGAAGAAGTGTTACAGCATACTGTCCTTGTCTTCAAACATCCTGCGGGCTCTGACAAAATGTCTCATCTACAGATTAGGAAAGCCAACAAGATTCTGTCATTTTTAGATACTGTTCCTAGTTACACAATTACAGACTGGAGCAAAAAGCTCTAAAGTGACGGACAAGAAACAACAGTAGCATAAACAAGACATGAGCCTCTTCTCCCTGTCTGGATGACAAAAGCATACAGAATGTCTGCCCATTGTTTTGAGAAATACTAAGACATGAACACGTAAGTCAGAAGTGCTTGACTGGTTTTCTACACATACACCATAAATCTGACCTATTTAAGCCAAACTGGATTTACTGTACACATGCAGAGCATAATAAGAAACTCCACTTTTTCCATGAAGTAACTGACTCCTTGTATGTGTGATTTATGACTTGTCTTCACAAATACAGAGTGACATTCTGACCACGCTGCCAGGCTTCTGGAATTCCCATACATCCAAGGTTTTAATGTCCCAAAAGTTAAAAAAATCCAACCAAAACCAACAAAAAAAACCCCCACCTTATCAGCCAGTCAGAAAGAGAGACAGACTATTACAGAGCCAAATGAACACATTTCTCAAACTTTTTGGAATTGCAGTGCCTTTTATGCACCTGTCTAAATGCAAATCTATTACCCTAATTGTATTTATTAGAAATAAGACAAACCAAATCATGCTATCTTGTGTTTACTCTCTTTTATAATTCACATAACTAATTTTATGAATATTATTTTGTGTGTGTGACCCCCTAAAACTTTCTCATTACTTCCTCAGGGACTGCAATGCACAGCTGGGAGTCACTGACCCAGAGCAAAGGCTAAAAAGCCAGCAGTTAAGCAACACTCTTGGGTCAGGAGACAAGATTCTTTTTTTTTTTTTTTTTTTTTTTTTTTTTTTTTTTTTGTCAGCTTTTCAGGAGTAGAACAGAGAGAGAGATCTATCTTCTGGTGACTCCAAGTATTGCACAAGCATGTATCAGCAGCTAGCTGTCACAATCATGTACATAAATGAAACATTCAAGTTTAACAACTTGGTTTATTTACTTGGATTCCAAACTCCCAGAGAATGATGACTTTCAAGTTGCTGTCACACATTTTGGCAAAAAAGTAATGGCACTACAATATCAGGGACAGTTGTCACAGCACAATGCATTGATTTTACTGGGAATTATAACATAAGAAAATCTCCTGTAATAGTCAGTCCAACAGCATCACAAGCTACTTTAAAAGCAGCCACATTTTACTGTAGCTACACAGTACTCTCAAGCCTCTCACACAAGCTGCCAAAGACAGCTTCATGAAAACAAAGCCATAAATGTGTAAGCTGACTGATAGAAAGAGGTAGCGTTTAAAGATAATAGCAGCACTCACTCTGTGAACAAAATTCAGAGGTTCCAAAAAGGGCCCAAACCCCCAATCTGGATTTGAATCTTGGACTTTGGTTCATAGAACAAAAGCTCAATTCAGCTCCTTCTGTTGTTTTACATTCTATTGCCTTTACTCAAGAGAAGACAAATTTTCATCTCAGAAACAGAGCACAAAAACTTTTGTTTTAATAGTTCTTGGAAGAAATTCTAGCCTTAGCCATTCATATTTAGGTTTCCACACTTACCACTGCTCCACCACTTCTTGCCATTGATCACATAGCTGTCCCCATCTCGCTCAATGGTGCATTGCATATTGGTGGCATCACTTGAAGCCACATCAGGTTCTGTGTTAAAGGAAAAAAACAAACCACCAGATTAAATACAAAGGTAATACAACCTCCACAAATATAGGGCTCTAGATATACTCTATTAAAAGTTTTGCTACCAGGAGAAAAACTCTTTGAAGACCCTCGCTGCTGGTGGTCAAAAGACTTCCTGTTTTCCTACAATCTGTTATTCACAGCCAGTTTAAATGTACTTGTTCTAGGGCTTGGACCACCCTTTCCAATCAGCCTTCTTCCTTTCCTTCTCTTTTTAAATCCTTTATCTCTTCATTGTACTTACAGGTAACAGTCATATTTCTTCTCAGCCTGTTTTCTCCTTCTGGGTTCCTCTCAAGCAAAAATAGAGATTGAAAATAATTTTGTGGTTGTATATGAAATACAATACACGAAGTTGTCAGCAAAATGTCGTCAATGATTTTTTTGGAACAGGAAAGACTCTTTCTCCTTTCATGGTTACTTCTTTTTATAGGCCATCTACTTTAAAACAAAAGTATCTATCTTCTCTTGGGAAACACAGTGAAACAGAATTTGCAAAGTAAGTCTCTGCAAGGCTGAGTTCTCTCGATTCCATCTGCCACAGGAGGATCAAGATTTTGACATCACATGTTCCAAAAGCTACCTTCCAGAGATGCTGAATGCCACAAGCTTTCGGGAGCAAAACTAAATGCCGTGCTGAGCTATGGACATAAAACAAGTTATTTCTGGGTTATACCTTAAAAAATATCTATGAGACTGCAAAACCACACAGTTTTAACCACAATAATCATACTTGGACCAAATTGTGCGTATCTAGAGAATTCCACAGCACGCTACAAGGAAGGGTAAGCTCTATTGTAAACCTGTTAGGTACTATAAATTGTATTTTACTAGTACAAAAATCAAACTAAAATATATATAGAAAGCAAATATTAATTATTGTAACCACGAAAATTTGCAACTACCAGGAAAGGCAGCAAGGCTGCTCCAGTTTGCATTCACACCTCATAGATGATTTCATATGCAAACACATTCACTGATATTGAATTAGTACAGAAATGTCCACTGTAACACAAAACTTGCAGTTTTCTACTTTTCCCTGCATACACCAAGTGAAGTTTCAACCAATTGGCCCTAACTTTCTTCTGGAGAACAACTTACCTGTCATGCAGAAGCAAGAACTAATTTTCCCTTCTAGGAGAGGCTCCAGCCACTCTTTCTTTTGCTCTTCAGTGCCATACATGTGGAGGACCTCCATGTTTCCCGTGTCTGTAGGAAATCAGCAATCATGCTTACTGCTTGAGACACACAGCCTGTAAGGTGTAAGACACCCAACTTTTTAATGCTCCAATGCCATAGCTCTGGGACTAAATGAGGGTTGCTAACCTGGTGCATGACAGTTGAAAACCTCAGGAGCAAAAAGGCATCTCCCTGTCTCCTCAGCTATTAGGGCATAGTCAAGCTGGCTGAGACCACTGACATCTGGGAGGAAAAGGTTCCACAGACCTTCTGCTTTGGCCAATTCCTATCACAAGAATCAACAGAAAAACATCTGCAATAAGTCTTAAAAAAAAAATTAAGTTCTGGTTTGCAACACATTTTCTTCGCTCCTGCCTACCCTATTGTCCAATATCCTGATACTTTTTTCAATAGCTATTCTGAAACTGTAGGTTCGGTTTTTGATTTAAAGTTCAGATATACCCCTCTCAGACCTCATTTTGTTTTTCTTCTCTCTTACTTGTTTTCTCACTTTTTCCATACTTTCCTCTTCATTTCTTTTCACTGTTTCTCACATTGTTTCTTTCCATGTAGAGTAACTTCTCCAACAAGATACACCAATCACTCTTATGCTCTGTGTCTGTGTCCTTTTGCTGCTAGAGTTATCCCATACCTTCAGTCTCTCCAGCAGTGGTGGTTTCTTCCATTTGTCCTCAGCATTTCTATGTTCAGTATAATATTTTATTATTTCCTTAGAGAAACAATATAGAAGATGCTGTTTAAATTAAGAGCACATGTAAAACACAAATAATAATACATCTCTTCCAGATCTATGACCCAAAAAACCAAGTAAAAATATTCAACACAGGTTTACATTATATAGTTGGCTGCATTATAAAATTAAATATATCATTGAAAGCTCATCTGCAATCTATTCATTTTGCAAGACTTTAAATATAAGATGACCCAAATCAGCACATTAACTACTATTTGGGATGGCTTAAAGTATGTGATGCTGGCACTAGGAGGTCAGTATTTTCTGGAGATAAAAGTACCTATTACCAACAGTACACACAAGAGGCACAAACCCAGAAGTAAAACAAGTAAAAGCCTTATGTACTGACAGTTAAGATTCAGACAGAAAACCCAGATATCTTTTGTTAACTGTGAGAAAAAAAAACCACAAAAAAGCATTTTCTCTTCCTGTCAAAACAATTCCTTGACAGATAATGTAAGCAGTCATTCCAAGCACCAGTCATTTGTTTTAAGTGAACCTCTACGTTCAGTAATCTAAGTATTTTCACGAACATGTTTTAGTGAGGCACCAAACTTCAAAACTGGCCCAGATCTCGTTATAAAATGAATAAAAGCAGTGCCGAATTCTGAAAATGACACAATGACACAATAAAGACAAATGGCCAAGTAGAATTTACAAGTCCTGATTCACAATTCCTGTTACCAGAAATAACATCCAAGCACAACACGACTCATCTGAAAAACTTGCATGGCTATTTGTGGTTCGTTTGTTTTTTAAAGCAAATACTTTAATTATTGCAAGGCTTTCTTGGACAATCCAAAACTACAATCCAAACTTAGTCACAGACATACTTTTTAAGGAACTCTGCATATCAAGAGTTACTGCCCTCGACCCCTCCTTGTGATAGGTAGATGTATTCATAAATCTTTTAGATTAAGATGTTTTCTGCATTTCTGCCTAACTCGGAAAAAAAATTCAGAAAGCCAAAACAACAAATTCTGCATCAAAAGCCATCTGCACTTCCATGAGGATAAAAGCTGAACCAGCTTTCTAAGTGGAAATTCCTAACCTTTCTAGGATATGAAGTAAACTACTTTGTCTGATTTTCCCTTCCACTAACTACAGACTTTATGTATATTTCATTATCTGATTTCAAACCTTCATTGGTCTTAGATATATTCAGGAATGAGGCTATTCTGATACATTATGCAATCCTATTTTTTGCCACAGCCTAAAAAGCAAGAAACAGAAAAATTCAGCTCCATATGGTTAAAATCAGCAGTTTCCATTTTTAAATAGGTGTCTTTCGGTTCAGTATCTAGGAGTTTTAGGTTGTTGTTAGTCTAACAAGTATTTTGGCAACTTCCTTTAAAAAGTAACTCTTTCTAAAAAGAGAAGGTTTTATACTTCAAAAGTTTAAAAAATAACTCTTTCATTAACAATGCATACAACATTTTAATCCTGAAAAGAAATAATGCTGTCTATAACGATTTCTGATATTTTGTAATACCACAATCATTACTGCATGAAAATCAGGCTGTTTTGGAAAAAAAAAAAAAACAAACAGGAAGACATGACTTCTATACGTATTTTTACATGTTTATAAGGTCTAGTCAGAAAACGTTCCTTTATAAACAGGTTAATGCAAAGCTTTTACCTTCTCAGCTGGATAAATGTGCTGCTTCATGAACTGCTTAACCTTCAGTAGAATTTCTTGGCCTTTCCTACTTTGATGGAAGAGCTCTCCAGAAATGCTGTGCTGTGTGCTGCTGAAGGATGACCTAGGGAAGAACACTCAATGCAGTAACAAGACCAGATTTCCCCTCATAAAAACATAAGCTGCCTTAGACAGGCATTTAACTAAATGAAGATTTTGTTAAAGGAAAAGTTTTGCCTTGCCTTTGACCAGTAGTTTAGACCACTCTTACCTTTTTGAGAGCTCTAATCCTCTTTCTGCCAAAGGCTCCACAAGCTTTGCAAATTCATGACTATTTTCTGCAGAAGCATTTCCAATGAGATACCTGGCATATACACCCTAAATCCAAAAGCAAGCCATATATGACATAATTATGCACTTAAAATTGTCTCTTTAACACACTGGTGATTTCCTCAAACATAAAAGTAATGCACATAGTCTTAAAAGGAAAAAACTTCATGGGATATGCTAATATTGGCTTTGGTACATTTCTGATACAATGGAGATGCTTGCTGCACAAGAGTTAAAATCATATCCCAGCTAAACCAAACAAAAGGCAAATCACAAAAAGTAGTAGTGGAAAAGTAAAAAAAAAAAAAAAGAAAAATGTCTGCACATGATGCGGCAAATGAGCCCAGCCTGTCCCTCAAGCCAACTGACAACAGCACAGACACATTACCCATGACTAAATGAACTACCCACAAGCACACAAAGGTATGTGGCATTTCAGCAAATATGAGGGTATTACCTGGGCTATCCCTGCCATTTTAAAATAGGACAAAGCAAGAAAAAAGTTCAAGTTGGGTAAAACAGTGGAAATATGCCGGCAGCGGCAGTAAATGGAAACCAGTTCTTCAAAGGAAGGAGTTTCTACAAAAAAATAGAACAGATTTGTTTAGAATGCACAACATTTTCTATGATTTTTCCCACCTTATTCTTCAAACATTTGAGCAGTTTTTAAACTTTATGAGATATTTCTTTTACATAGTAAACACCATGATTTATCATTTCTCATGACATAACTGTGATAACGAAAGACCAAAGGAAGCAGGAGTTGCCAGAATTTCAGATAACCTTAACATTTCCTGCTACCCTTTGTCTCCACTCCAGTCAGGCAAATAATTTCACCTGGAGGAGAAAAGGCCTTTAAAAAAAAAAATTACATATTTACATTTTTTTCTTCTTCCATTATGTCTTAGAAAGTTTCAAAATAAGGTTTTACAGAAGTAACATCTTGTAGTTAAGACAAAGCTTGATAGAACAGAACTACCTAAAGCTTCACTATCAGCATGTTTGCTACAACAAAAAAAAAAATTGAAAAGTTCTTTACAAACGCAAAATGATAAGCATATGTGAATTTACCATCTAATTCCTATAACATTTCAAATAGAAATAAAGCCTAGGACTTGTTTCAAGCAAAAGATTAGTTTCATACCTATGGTGTCTTTGAAACCCAAGATAGAGCCTTGACCCAAGTCCTTAATAGATGTAGGCCAAAAGTAGAATTGAGTGGCATATGCTAAATCTGCTAAAGGATGACCAGTAGTTGAAAGTTCCCAGTCGAGCACTGCCAAAACACGAGCCTTAAATAAAAATAAAAGCCTCAAGTGAGTACTAGAAAACATGTTCTCTCCATCCACTAATGCACAACCCACTCAATAGCCAGGTGTTTTATTTGGTTACTATATGCTTAAATTTAAAAACACACACTGTAGCTGTCAACAGCAAAAAGAGTTCCTTTTGGCACTATCTAAAGATCTGCAGAAAATTAACATTCACATTGGGATAGAAAGCCAGGCATTTTTCCAAAGAAAGTATCATTTAAATCTACATTTTTGAGTAGTGTTTTTCCTGTCAGAAACTTCCAAACTCTTCTAGTATAAAAGATGATTGAATTAAAATATTCTAAAGAACAGCAGAACTGAGAGTTGCTGTATTTCTTCCCCAGTCCTGTTCCACAGTCCTTTAGCAGAGAAATTCACACAGACCATGCACCAGAAGACCTAATGTATCATAACATTGTCCATAGATTAACACTTACATGGGGAACTGAATTTCTTAAACAGGAAGTCAATCACTGC
>WBNO01013521.1:0-57303 GCA_013400575.1 Peucedramus taeniatus | reverse complement strand
TCTCTGCTGCAAGCATCCTTGCAATGGTGTCTTCAGCTGGGTGGTCTGAGACTCCCCACAGTGTCCTTCTGATAAATTCCTATAATCCAGCTGTCCTGTCAATGTGAATGACCCCTCCAGCCTACTCATGATCCATGGCTACTTGAAATATGTGAAAAGTCCTTCCTACGTGGTCAGTCCTGCATATCCAGGAATGGTTTCTACAGATTACTTAAAATTACCTATGTACAACTTGGTCAATTCCTTCAGTTCCATCAGAAACAGCTGGGAGAGTCCCCAAGACAGTCAAATTCCCTGCTCAGGGAATCAATCAGCACATTTAAGCCTACAAATCATGTCTATTGACTAATTTGTGCACAAAATCTCTAGGAATCTCTGGGATCTGTTGCTTTGTCATAAAGCAGGCATTGCAATCATGGTCACAAGTTCCAGGCATGTCTTCTGGTCACAATACAGCAGGTAGCACAGAAAAAAGCAATGAAAATGCAACTGTGTTGATATAGGTAGCACACATTTATTTCCATAAACTAGAAACAACAAAAACAACTCTTTTTTTTTTTTTCCCTAAAGATGAATGGGGGACTTTCAGGGTCTCTGTGATCTACATGTGCTCCAGAACTGAACAGCTTTGGCAGATTTTCCTTTGCTTCCACTAGTCATGTATCATACAATCAGCTCCTGCTCCAAAAGCCCTTGTTGTTAACTAAAGCCATAAAACAGGCATCAGTGGGCTTTGGATCAGATGCTTATATGGTTCAGTGAAGTAAGCCTTCAGCTGCACTGAATCCAATAGAATCTATGTATATAAAATACTTTGTTCCTGTACTTTGAAGCAGGGACTAAAACTAATGAATAAATAAGAGTATCTCTCAAGGCCAGGTTGGATGGGATCTTGAGCAACCTAGTCTAGTAAAAGGTGTCACTCCCCATGGCCAAGGAGTTGGAAACAGATGATCTTTAAGGCCTCTTCCACTCCAAACCATTCTATGATTGTGTGACTCCATTGATTGTATCTAGCTCCTGCAATGAAAGCCAGGACTGTACTAGGTACCTAAACACCTTACAAAGAATATAGAGAAGAGTTCAGTTTTCTACTGTTTCTTTCAAAGATGTTTCATGCACTAAAATAATCCAAATATAAGTGTCCTACTACATGACAGGAGTACAAACAAATGGAGGGACAAAACCTACTAAATGTAAAATTACATTTCAAATACCTCTGTTGGGTGGAAGATGATGTTATCTATTCTGAAGTCCCCATGAATCAGGCTTTCTTCATTATCATCTGGTGGCAAGTTGTTTGCTAACCACTCAGCCAGCTTGTTCATGGCAGGAATATCTGTATGAGCAGCTGCATCATACTGTTTTTTCCAAGTTGATACCTAAAAAATACAAACACTCCAACAGATCTTTCAGTTGATTCACAAGTTTTGCAAGAGTACAAAATTTTGAAGCACATGCTTCTGGGCTTTGGCTGTCACTATGTTGCTTGAAAATGCAGTAAAACCCAGTACCTCTGCATTTGCAAATGTGAACCGAGATACCAAAAGATGAAATGAACAATACATCTGCTCCAGTCCTATTTACATAGCCCAAAACTAGCGTTATTCCAAAAGCAAACGCATATCATTCCCTAAGTACGGCATTACAGAATCAATCTGAATGTAGTAGCAGCTTCAGATTGTGCACACTTCATTGAACTAAGTGAAGATTTAATAGCTAAAATACCATCATTAATAATTAACAATTTAGCTTGCAAATCAAATAAACATTCAAAGACTATAAAAAATGAGAGAGTGTTAAGAGCTCTACCTGTCTTTTGCAGTATCCTGGTCCTCTACCATATCCTTGGAGACCCAATGACTGTAAATCAAAGGAGTGCAACAGGGCCAGAGTTTCTATCATTGCAAGATACAGAGCAGAACGCTCTGCTGGGCCCACCTTAGGCAGAGAGATGTCTCGGAAAATGCGACCCTAGAAACACCATAAATCAGGTATTTGGTGAGACGTACACATCAGTCAACAAGAAGTAAAGCTATACATTCGACAACCAAAAACAAACGTTGTGAACCAACACTCCCTATGCAATCAATAATTCCTGCCTCATTTATTTTATTCTTCACCCAGGGCCAATAAAGGGATTCACAGTAAACCCAGGTCATTAGTATATGGTGTATCTGTAGATGAAACTCTGAATTGGAACACTCCATCCAGGTATCCTCAAGCTTGAAAGCATGAGGAAAAACAATGTTACTGTACTGTCTCTAAAAGCTAAATTGCAGAAAAAATACCAATGAAGACCCCAAGGGAAAGGAGGGGCAAGCAGGGGAATGGGTGGGTTGTGGGTACAAAGACTCAAACAGTCCAAATAAATTCACTTATTTTTCTCCTTAAAAGCTGTTGGATGCATTTAGAAGATGGTTTGTTTTTTCCATTTTCATAATTGTTAAAAAGAGAGCAGTGCTGACCATCATAGAATGGACAGACCATACATTTACATACTTAGAAATGTAACAAGGTTTATTTTTAAGGAATCACTTTGTTCTAATCAAAACCAGTAAAATTCTCCAGCTTTGATGTAAGAAATCTGTTTCATATTTTTCACATCCCTTACATTCTGTTACCCTTGATTCACGGTTTTTGTAGGAAGGTTAACCTCATTTATAGAAACTGGCCCACAAATTTACATTTCTAATTTCCCTGTGAACCTGATGAAAGAACAGGATGCAATGAAAAGGAAAAGGCCTGAAATCAACTCCTCCTCCCACAGGATAAAAAAAAAAAAAAAAGACACAATACAGCAGACTTATGCTCAAAATCACCAAAATCTAACAAAAAGCATATCAATTCAGCTACAGCACCCCCAGAGTGGTGGACCACAGTTGGAGATATACTGTGTTCTTTCTAAAACTAGTGTTTGAACTGGAATCCTGCTTTGTTTTCAAGAAAAGGTGATTGTATGTCAGTTCCTATCTTCAATACTAAAAAGGCTCCAGGATGTCCAAAGATTCATTTTACAGACTGATATTTTCCCTCTGACTTGTGTATGCTTTTCACAGAAACAATATTGCCTCATTTCAAGATATCCTTCCAAGAGCTCAAACAAGAACAAGAGGTTAAATACTGAGCGAAAAATTCAACAAAATGTAAAACAAGCCCTGGAGAAGCTGAAATCTGTGAGAATCACTGATAGCTAGCATTTCTTCAAAATATCAGAAGATTATTTACTCTCGTATCACAAAATCATGCTGAGCAAGGCTCTAAGCGAAAGGTTTTAGACAATTTAAAAGCAGCCTGTAGTAGGGAGAATGAAAGAATCTCTCACACTGGAGGACCAACCTGCACGTGCTGCATTATATAAAACTCCGTTCCAATGATAGAAACGTCACTGCAATACAAAAGGGGCTCAGGCACTGGAAACCCAGCTGAAAATAAGGCTTTCTGCACATGATATTCTCTATCAACCTGAGGAAGACACAGAAATTTAGGTTCAATTAAAACCTCCCAAACATAAATTAGCACAGTGAATCCTCTTGAACGTTTAATTATATGTAGAGAATGAACATGGGAAATAATCCAGCAATTCACTGCATTTCTGGACACATTCATCAGTGTGCTGGACCATCACGTATGGACCCTGGTCACCTGCAAAACAAAGTGTTTGGAGCCCAGTGAAGAACGTTACTTACCCTGTGTGCTCTAGGTAAAAGGGGACCATGGGGCTTCTTCCTGAGCACAAAAGCCTGCCCACCCTTCTGAAGGTAAAAGGTTGGGTTTGACTGGCCTGAGCTGCAGAGAGAAAGGTTATAATTACTCAAAAATTCAAGTACTTAAAAATTTGTAAACTTCTAACAGAAATGATACTTGCAAAATGCATTGCAACTTGCTCTGAACAAAATGGCAGGAGGAAAGCATCTTCTCCCGAGCTGTTTTGTGTTTTTTTCAAATCTGGACTGGAACAGGCTTCCCAGAGAAGTTGTGGATGCCCCATCTCTGAAAACGTTCAAGCCCAGGCTGGATGAGGCTCTGAACAATCAGGTCTAGAGAAAGGTGTCCCTGCCCATGGCAAGGGGATTTGAACTAGATGATCTTTAAGGCCCCTTCCAGACCAAACCACTCTGATTCTACTCTGTGATTAAATTACTGATGATTCTAGTACCAAGCCCCCTGATTGCCAGCCTGATTATCACATCCAAAGATTATGCTCAAGGGACAGCCTATAGGAACTGTAAAATTTTAAAGAATGCATGCTGGGGTCACAAAGAAAACTAGACATTTCATTCACGTGTAAAAGAGGACAACCCAGTTAAACCCTTCATAACACCTTGTCTATCGTATGCCAAACAAACCCATTGGTCCTTATTTTCCTCAAGGCTCTGTGTTAATTTGCATGCTTTTCTCTCCTTATTCATTTTTAAGAAGTGTTCTGACCTAGTCCAATAAATGATTAGACAACTATTGGAATATAAAAATCGAATGAACTTTTGCCCTCATTCATCCCATTACGTTTCCATTCTCCCCAAAGCAGTTAGGGCACAGTAATAGTTTATAAAGTTTAACTGACAAATACTCTGCCTGGAACAAAACAAATTTAGGCCAGCTGAAGCCTTGAACTGTAATTAAAAGACCAAGAAGTAAAAGCAGAAATACTAACAAAATTTTAGCAGACTTATACTATTAGCTACTCTCCTAAGGCCCCTCCTAAAATCTTCTCAGCTGAGGTACCTAGGAAGATTAGGGTGGATTGAACGAATTAATGTTTTGTATTTAAGACAAATGAGAGAAGACAAATGAAAGAAGACAATGAAAAATTATTCACTGTTCCTTAGTGACAGCTGCAGATAAGCTAGTCAAGGTCATGCTTACAAAGGAATTAATCCTTATTTTTAGAATAACTTTACTTCTTACAGTTAGTTTCGGACATGAAGTCGTGCAGCCACACCAATGATTTGCTGAATGCAAACGAACTCAGTGCTCTACGCAACAGAGATTTTTTTGGTGTAGCACCTCCCTGGTACACTGCTTAACGCTCCCCAGGCAGTAATGGGAATCTCGGCACATCCTTACGCTGTTCTCGTGTATTTGCTTATCTGGTGACAGCCTAACGTTTTTACCATTGATTTCTTAAGCCACGTGTGTGCTTATGAACATTACTATTTGCTGTGCAATTAAACATGGAGCAGATCAATCGTGATTTTTGTGTAGGCAAAAAAAAACCAATCGTGGGTGTACTCTGAGGACAGCGGAAAGCCCACCCAACACAGAGCCACAGACTGTGACAAAGGTCACTTTGGCCGCCACCGCGAACTTTGCCTTCTCCAGCTGCTCAAGGGACGAGCTGAGGCATGCCTTTAATTGGACTAAGTAAGAATACATCTTTAAAATCCACCGATGGCTGCTGCCCGCCATCCCGACGGCAAAGGGCTCTACCTCTGACCACCTTCCCTGGCAGGCGGCAGCGAGCTTCTCTGCTCGCCTCTCCCGGGCGCTACGGGGCAGGGGAGCGGCGGCGGCCCCGCCGCCTGTCAGTGCCCTGTCACCAGTGTCACCTCTGTTACCTGTACTGCCTGACAGCCAGCGCGCCCGCGGGCTGCCGAGGGAAGCCGGGCAAGCGGCTGCTCAGGTACCGCTCCAGGCTGCCCTGGTCGAAACGGTGCTGCCGCCGCACCTCGCTAGTGCCCGGCTCCGTCGCCATCCTCGGAGGCCGCGCCGGAGCCCACCCCTGCCGGGTCACCCAGAGGCGCCTCGGTCCGCCAAGGAAAGCGCTTCGCAGCCCCCTGGCTGTCGGGCCCGGCGGCTTCTCCCGGAACACGACGTTCCCCGGGGGGCGGACACCGCCCCTCAGCCCCCTCACGCTGCCGGCCGCGAGGTGGCGGCCCCGGGAAGGGCCCGCCCCGGGAAGAGCCCGNGGAGGAGGAGCTGGCCCGGGAGAAGCGCGGACGGGCAGCGGCGCGGGCCCGCATCGACACCATGAGCGCCGAGGTGACCGACTCCAACCCCTACAGGTGCGCTGAGGGGCTGTGAGGGCTGCGGGGGCTCTGTCAGGTGCGGAGGATGGGGAAGGGGGAGGCCGTGGGTTGGAACGGTGGGTCTGGGTGAAGCGGGAGAGGCGCGTGGAGGTGGAGGAGGCTCGGACGGGTGGGAATCTCAGGGATGGGGCTGGGTGTGCTCAGGAGAGTGTCGAGCAGTGCAGGGGGCAGGTGGTCCTGGAGAGATGCTCTGGGATTTCCCACCTGGCTGGGCTGGCAGGGCTGGATGTCAGGGTTACTTTGTATTGTCTTGCTTTACAATACAGGCGGGGAGGGAGAGGGAGAAGGAACCTTGTGAGTTTTTCAGCTAGGTTGCTGGTAAATGGGACAGGTGTTGGCATTATATGAGGTCTTATTCTCATTCCTCCATGTTGCCTGTTTTAATAGTTGGTTTATAGAATTCTTGAGCTTTAGAGACCCCTTTCCCTCTAGAAATCTGATAATTTTTTTGGTTTTGTTTTGTTGGTTTGGGTTTTTTTCCTTACTACACGTTGATATATGTGCTTTCATGAAAAGTGCCATAAAGAGATAAAATGTTACTTTAAAATCCTTTCCGTTATCCTCAAAACCTGATAGTCTCTATTTATTTTTTAATGTTATGTTAATCTAATCAAATCTATCAGAAAACAGTGCAAGTCTTCACTGCTTTGCTGCCATATGGTTCATTACCAAAAAAAAAAGCATCACTTTTCATTCTATAAATCAGGGATTCATTTACAAAAATGTGTCCTCCTGATTTCATTGATATAACCAGAGGAATAGGTGCATGAGTTTCTGCAGGGTTAGGACTCTGGTGCAAATAGGAAGGCATCTATTTTGTCACTCAGACTGTACTAGCTGGCATTACAACTGCAGTGGAAACAGTGGAGTTCATTGAGTTCGTTGCTTGGTAAGGTTATTTGTAAAGCAAAAGTGATTTCAAATACCTGAAAAGCAAAATTGTTGTTAGAAACATAAAGAACATTTCCTGTATAACGTTGCATTTTTTTTCCTTCGTAGTCGCTTGATGGCGTTAAAAAGAATGGGGATTGTCAAAGACTATGAGGTAGGATTCTATCTGTAATGAAACATTGCTTGCATTTTTTTTTTCCCTGGGAGAACCACTTTTGAAATACTGATCTGTACATTATTGCTTTCTACAGAAAATCCGCACCTTCACAGTTGCAGTAGTAGGTGTAGGGGGCGTTGGCAGTGTGACTGCTGAAATGCTGACAAGGTGTGGCATTGGTAAGGTAATGAGAGTTTTTTTATTCATCTTTATAGTAGATTGACCAGTCCTCTTCATAAAGAATTTGATTTGATTTTATCCGAATAAAAAAATGTTGTGAAGAAAGCACTGAAGAACAGCACTTGTGTAAACATCACACATGAAGGGTCTGTTTTTTGATTATGCTGGTAAAATTAATTTATTTAGGGCTTGATCCTGTATCATGTGGATGGTTCTTGTTTGGAGGTTTGTCATCTCCATATTCTTATATGAACCCATCTCTCTATCTTTGTGCTGCAAAAGGATTACTGCAAAAGGAAAACAAAATAAAGAAAAAGGAGGGGGTATTTCACATAAATGATAAAGTCTTATAAGAACCAAGTTTATATCATGCAATTGAAATGTAGTAGATGACAAACAGAAATTTTTATTACAAACATTAGTTTGTCATGTGGCAGCAAGTAGGAGAGTGATAATAGAGGTGATACTGTTCATTTAGGTTAATCTGTTGAATATTCTTAGTTTTAATGACTTAACAGATTGGTTCAGTTTTTCATGTCCTTATGATGCTAGTACCTCTTGTATGTGAACTGAATGGGCCTCTGAGGGAGGGAGTTTGGTTGGGGGAGTTTTCAATGGCCTTGGTTTTAGAATTAGTTTTGTTCAGAATTGCCACGGTGCTCTGTTTGCAGAGTCTCTGGAGATTCACACATGTTAAAACAATTTTTGTTGTAGCTGCTTCTGTTTGATTATGACAAAGTGGAACTGGCAAACATGAACAGACTCTTCTTCCAACCTCATCAAGCTGGATTAAGTAAAGTGCAAGCAGCAGAACATACTTTGAGGTATAACTTGGAGAAGTGGGTATCAAAATGTATTTAGTGAGGATGCTGCTCCAGAAAACCAATGTTTCACTCTTAATCATTTGCAAAGGAGCATGATCTCATTTGGAGATTTGAGTATAAAATATTTGTGGGGATGGTTGATATTTCAAAGACATTTTTGTACTAAGGCCAAAACATTAATATGAGTATTTTTAAGTATAGCCACTTTTATATATACCATTATATATAGACATACCATATATACCATTTTGGTATAAATGATGCTACTTCCATATGTTGTGGGTTTTTTTCTTATCTAATCTGAATTTTTGGCAAATATGGGTGAATTCTAGAGTTCAGAGTGGAAACCTAAGACTGTAGCAACACTCATGAAGTTAGGAAGAAGAATGCAAATTATCATTGTATTCTTTATTACTGACTCCTATTATTTCCTCCATAAGGGATATTAATCCTGATGTTCAGTTTGAAGTACATAACTACAACATCACAACACTGGACAACTTTGAGCACTTCATGGATAGAATAAGGTAAAATCCCCCAACTTTAGCATACTGCTAACTTCTGCGGCTGTGTGATTCTACACAGCCTCACGTTTTTCTTGTCGGGGCTCTTTTTCAATTTAATAACTTCCAATTGAAAAGCTCTGGGAAATCTATGTATATGAAGACATTCCTGCCTAGATGTGTTATGGAAAACAGATCAGATTGTATCTTGAGTGCTCTGTAGTAGTTTCAGGTATGATTTATAGAATGAAGAAAAAAGTAGTTATTAGTGGATCTCATAGAGATCTGAAATAACTTAGACCATTTGCAGTTCTGTTGTACAAAGATAACAATTCTCCAATACTTTGTACTGTGAATTCATACTGTATAAAACAGTCTAAAATGCTCATGTATTTAAATCCCAGCTTGGTGTCGTTCCTACTGCAAATCTAAGATGTTGGTTGTATCCTGTACTGCATTTGCACAAGCTTTGTTAGAAATTCACTTTTCTCTGACTTCTGTACTCTAAAGCAGCATGTTGGTTGCTGTGTTGGTGTTTTGTTCTGCCAGCAATTTCATGTGAATTTCTGATGCTTGTTTCAGTAACGGTGCACTGGAGGAAGGGAAGCCTGTGGATCTGGTTCTAAGCTGCGTGGACAACTTTGAAGCTCGCATGGCAATTAACACGGTAAGGCCACCAAAGGCACGAGCTTGTGGAAGTCAGTTTTCTCCTATAAATAACATTAGGAATTGTGGAACTATAGAAAAGACAGGAACCTAAAAACAATCTCCTAAGATATGTCCCTCTTGGCTTGAGTAATCTGAGCTTTTACCCAGTTCTTATAAACCCATTTTATGTGTATAAATATTACTAATGACTTTAAAGTTACTGTCAGCTAATGGTTAGTAAAAGATTGAAGTATCAGAAACTCTGTCTTTTTAAATTACTCTGTTTATTTAACAGTATTTTCAAAGGCTGGTATGTTAAATCTTACAAACTTTTAAAGACTTACTATAGCTAATTGTATTCTTCACATGATGTTTTGTATACTAAAAATGCTGTTTATTTAATCAAACTGTTTTTCTTTATAGTAGCAGCCAAGGTAGAGTATATACCAAATGTATGTTTTCTGTTACCCTTCAGCTGACTTGATACATAAATTGCAGGCAGGGAAGGCACACAGATACACTGTACCCAAGCCTCTAAAAATAGTTTGTGGAATTATGTTCTGTATTGTGCTGTAACTGAGCCACTATTGTCTGTATTTGTTAAAACATCTCAGGTCCTCAGGAAAGCAAAAAGAGCTGGCTTCTTGAGGGCAACATTAATTTGCTGTTTGATTTGTCCTTTGATAAATAATTTACCTTCTATCTCTTTATGTCCCTTTTCCTGACCATAGCCTTTTTGCCTGAAAGCAGGGAGATGAATGTGTTTCATCACTCCCAATTTATAACATTGTTTGGGTTCCTTTTCTTTTCATTAAACTTCTGCAGTGCTGACGTGTGTGTTTCTGTGTTTATAAGGCCTGCAATGAACTTGGACAAATCTGGATGGAGTCTGGAGTGAGTGAAAATGCAGTGTCAGGACACATCCAGCTGATCATCCCTGGTGAATCCGCTTGTTTTGCGGTACGTGGTGCTCTGCTGAATTGCTCACTTGCCTTTTAGAGTGGGACTGGGAATGTGAAGATTAGCTGGCCTTGTGAGTGTGATCCTGGCACAGTTGATGCAGTACCTTAAAATTCTGTGTAATCTGTGGGATTTCTGGAGTGCTTTTTTTCAGCTTAATTTCTCTATTGCCCCTCAGTGTGCTCCTCCACTGGTAGTAGCGGCAAATATTGATGAGAAGACATTGAAACGAGAAGGAGTTTGTGCAGCCAGTCTTCCTACAACCATGGGTGTTGTGGCAGGAATGCTTGTACAAAATGTTCTCAAGTAAGTGACTGAGTTATTGCTATTTGATGTGTACAGCAAAATATTTAAATATTCAAACATGCTCTGATTTGGCATAATTAAGTTATACATAAAAATGCTACAGTGATGACTTGTCTTTGAAATTTTGTACATGGACAAGGAATAAATCACTTCTCTTGCCTGTTGCTGAGTTATTCTCACGCACCACAAGAAGATGGGATTTTGTATTGATCCTATTATTCTGTTGCCACCTGACTACAGCATAACTGGATTTAAGGCAATTACAGTAACTCTACAACTCCATGAGTCTGAAAGTGTGTTCTTAAAGTTCTTTGAGGAAAAATTATTCCCTGAGCAACTGAAGTTTTAGGTTTGCACCTGTATTACGAGCTCCTTCTTTCTCTGTGTTTCTAGATACCTGTTAAATTTTGGTACTGTGAGTTATTATCTTGGTTACAATGCGATGCAGGATTTCTTCCCAACTATGTCCATGAAGCCAAACCCCCAATGCAGTGACCACAATTGCAGAAAACAGCAAGAAAATTATAAGGTAAAAACTGTTTGGGTTTGTGGGTTGTTTTTTTTATTTCCCTTTTCTTAGAGAACAAAGCATGTTGCAAATCTGTAGTAAAAGAAAATGTTTGTTGCTACTCCAGTTTGCAGCAGTTGTCTTCAGATGGTTGCACTTGTTTCTAAATATACAGTACTTACAGTTAGCTTAAAGTAAAGAGTAGAAGGAAAGGTTGAGCAGTTATGTAGAAGAAAATATTACTTAAATGAATGCAAACTTTTCTAGCAGTCATATGTTTCTGAGTGTCAATGAGTTTGGTGTTTTTTTGAACTTGCAGGTATTCTGCCTTTTTGCTCCTAAGCAATCACCATTTAGAAATTTTTATCTTACATATTGGAAGAAATGTGAATATTAGGCTTGAACTTCTTTTCCGATTTTGGAAATTGGACTGTTAAATTTTGGTTATTGAGGGGTTTATTTTTCTGTGTTTTCCCTCCAGAAAAAAGAAGCTGCAAGACCAAAAGAAGAAGTAATTGAAAAGGAAGAAGAAATAGTACATGAAGACAATGACTGGGGTAAGTCATCACCTGGAGACTAAGTTATTTTCCCAATACTGAGATTCAGTTTGAATGAACACAGTTTATGGTATATTTCACAGGTTTTGAAAGTAATTTTACCACAACTGATGGATATGTTTTTAGTGCAATGTGCAGGTTTTAGTCCCAAAATGTAACTGCTGCTTGAATAAAAAGTATCTAAGAAGATGGTCTGAAGATGAGAGAGATATGAGAAGATGTATTAACTGCATATTCCTTTTAAATATACTAAAGAGCAGTGGTCATTTCCCTAACCACTATGCTCAGGCATCCCATGGATTTTTACATTCCTCTGAGGGTTTTAAATTAGAAGGAATTATCTTAAGGAATGGTAAATGTGTTTTATACAACCATTTTAAGAATGGAGAGATATGTTCTATTTATTATGTTACAGAAAATAATCTTATCTTACATCTGGGAGAAGTGTCCTTATGGTAAAGTTTAAATGGTAAGGACAAGGAAGAGATGCCATTCTGATTGATAAGTTGCCTATATATAATTATTTCATATATTGTAAAGGAAAAATATTTTCTATTGATAATGGATTGAAGTTGTTGAAATCAAAGGTGTTTCTGGTTTAATTTAATTCTGTTTTGGGAAAGTAGCTGCATCATTCCTCTTACTGTGATAACTCAGTGATTGAATAACTTTTTCTTCTAGCTTCTAATGGAGTTTTTGTTTCCTTTTATGCAAAGGCATTGAATTAGTATCAGAAATTTCAGAAGATGAGCTGAAGGCTGCATCTGGCCCAGTACCTGAGCTTCCTGAGGGAATTAGTGTAGCATATACTATCCCAGACAAGGTACTTATTCTTTATGAATTTTTGAAATACACATTGTAGATTAAATTTATAATACCAGCCAGTTTGTTTACCCTTTAAACCTAAAATAGAATTCTGTCTTGAACAATTCCAGCGAAATGTGACCTCAGTTCATTTGATTGTTCCTTTTTATGGTCCAGTTTTGTGTTCCTGGGAAGCATACTTCTTTAAGTATGGATGCTAGTGTGAGTGTACTGCTGAGATGATAGGAATGAATGCATTTGGGGGCTGGGGGAAGGACAGCAAATGTCAATTTCTCAGTTGATATTTTGGTGACTAATTAATTTTTACCATACGTATGTTGTAAAAGCTGTATGTAGTCAAAGAGCAGTAAGTACACCTGAGAATCTGAATGTATTGCATTAAGAACATTTTAACTCCTAGTCAAAATAGTTTACAGTTGAAGCTTATAATCACTTAGGCCTAATCTCAAAACTGAGTGCCTGGTTCTAGGAAAATAGTGTGGTGTAACAGCAATAAAGCTGATCTGTGGGGGTTTTTTTGTTTACTTTTTTTGTTGACAACTTTTTCTTCCTGTTCCTAACAGGAAGAGAATTTAATAACTGGGGAGACAGTAGCAGAGTCTGAAGAAAGCCTAGAAGAACTCATGGCCAAAATGAGAAACATGTAGAAAAACAAATACTAAGTACAACTTTCATGAGTTTGGATGGACATTGGTTGAGAAGACCAGACTTCTTACTTTTTTTCTTTTTTCTTTTACCTCCATTGAAGCTTACCTTTTACTTTTCTGATGAAACAGAACTGTTACAGGGGCAGGAAGGATACTTACATTGTTTATATTCTGTTTTCTCATCATGTCCTTATTAACAGAGAACTGTGCTACTGTATATTTTAGTTTCTCAGCATTGCTGGTGTCCAGATATTCAGTATCAAATAAAAGGACCTGGATAAACTAAAAAAGCAGGCACAGCACATTATATAGCCTATCATGTGATGAGAATAGCACATAGAACAGGCCAAGGAAAAGGTGAAATCCGCTGGAGTGGACTGAGTAGGTGAAGGGCAGATGATAACACCTCTCTCATGTTGCTGCTCCTACTTGGTTGTCATTCACTGGTCTAAAGTCTTTGCATGGATCATGCTCTGGCTACTTTTTCGGAGTAATGAGAACATCTAAGCCTTTTCATCTGCCTTAAATATCCCTGGGAAGGAATTTTCTTTATCAGTGTCTAACTACTGCTTGTCCTTAAACAGCTGCCTATGTTTTGTATGTGATGTTTTGAGTATACTGTAAGAAGGTGAAGTCTTTTGCTATTACATTAGCAGCATGCCACTATTTTTTCTGGCAGATGCTTTTCATGACACAATTATGAGCAACATTGGAAAGAACTGGAGATTTTGTCTACTTTTCAGAAGTCTAAATATTATATTTTTGTTGGTTACTGAAAGTTTAGCTATAATTCTGATCACTCCCCATCACATGGGCTATATTAAGGAATGTAAGTGTGAGTTTGCATAGAAAGTCTTCTAAAATTAGATGCTTAGTTTTGCAAATATCTTCACTGGAGTAGCTCACCTGTTGTATTTGTCTTGTAAATTACATAAGTACAGTCATTCAGCTTTTTAAATGGCCACGTGTTAAACTGACCTGTAAATATTTGCATCCTGGGGCACCAGTACCCTGCAGAACTGGAAGGATCAGTTTCAAATATTTTAACTACTGTGGGCATCTGATCCAGAACTTGGTAATTATTTCAGCCTTGGCAGTAAATACAAATATTTCCAAATTGGGCTCTTCAAAAAGCTTTTCCACAATGTAATGCAGCCAACATAGAGCCAGCTAGTAACGGCAGTAGTAATGTCCCACTAAAATGAAAAGAGATAGTAATACCATGGTGTTGCTTCTGTTTCTTAGGGCAGCTGAATGAATACCTGTTAGTTATACTAATAATTCATTTTAGAAATGTTTAATTTCTAATTAATGGTTACAAAATTCAAAATCAGTTTCCTCCACAGCTGACATCAAATTATATTATACACAGAAAAATAATTTCTGAAACCAGTGAGGGAGATTTTGGGTGAGTTTTGAGTGTGGGGCATTATACTCTAAAACTGAAGTGGCTTTTTTGGATTGAGTTCTGTTTTGGAGAAACCAGGTTTTAGAAATGCAATGAAAGATAGGAAATAGAATAATGAGACCATTAAAAAGGTAGATACTTGAATCTGTGTCACTAAGTCTACGTTAGCTTGATCCAGTGTCAATTTACGTGTTACTTGCACTTCTGTGTGACTTCCACCTTTCTGTTGGGAACAATAGAAGTCAGGCACACAGCTGGCTGTGGAGATCCTGAGGCAAATGGCTGACTCATTTCTACAACAGCTCAGTTCATCCTGACTCTTAACTATTTGGCTGATATGCCTGCTATCATAGGGTTGACAGCTTTATAAGAGGCAACTTCAAGTAAACTTTTATGAGGGAATTAATACACTTTTGTCTGCCTTGTTAGAGAATACACAGAATGGTTCCTGTGTTACTTTTAGACTTTCAACTTGTATATACAAGATTTTAAATAATCAGAAAATAAATAAAAGATAATTGTATGTGTAAATGGTTAAAATTATTTAAAAGTAAACAGCATCCAAAAAAGCAGAATAAGGATTTTTTTTAATTAAAAGATATTTACAATATAATGTACTCTAACTATAAAACACAATAGAATATTTATTGCTTCCTTGGTTATGAACTAACAAATCAAAGTTCATTGCCATGATTAAGTCCAGCTTTGTTTATTTGGCAATCTTATAAAAGTGTTCAGTTTTTACAGTGTCTCATGAACATTATTAAGATGTTGATATTCTGACAGTGTAACTAAATCTCCATTGAAACTGGTGGCCCTCTGCTCTGAGGTGGAATTCTCCTACACAGAAATATTATCTGGCATATCCCATATATAGAAATGTCTTTTCCTTGCTGTCCATGAGGTACAGCTCCATGGAAGCTGTCTCGTAAGCTTTCTTTGGGTTCACAGGGTGGATTTCTCACCCTCTTTGCTAAAAGACAATGGATAGTTAGGATCTGCTACTTTTTAGGGACCAATTTTTAATTTTAATTCTTTTTCTTATTCCAAAACCAAACCTGCAACCTATGAGGAAGTTGGAGAGAAGTTGCTCAATGGAAGAATAGCAACAGTTCAGCAACAGTAACACTGAGGATCTAGAAAGTAGCTTCTTATTTAAACGAGCAACAATAAGGGAAACTATTGAGGAAGATGTACCACTGTACATGTTAAAATCAGAATAGACATGACAAGCTAGACCAGACATCTGATAATTCTCTAGAGGGAGAGAATTACTGGGTCTAAGAACCTCAGGCAATACAAACACACACAAGCTGAGTAGGTTGAGGTATTGGAGGGGAGGGGGTTGGGTATTTTTGTCTGGGGTTTTTGCATGTGTATTTGTCTGTCTTTCCTTTTGCCCCTCTTCTCAGTTGGTGACAATCCAGCAAAAAACTTTCCAATTTTCAAAACTTTTCAAGGTGGCTGAAATTGAGTGGTAAACCCTTCCTTTGCTTACAAACCCATTTTCTGAAATTGAGGAAAATATCCAGAGAGCTATTACTAAGAGTCAACTCTTAGTGCTCTAACAAGCACTATGTGCTCATGCTAACAACTCTTAGTGCTCATAACCTTCAAGACCTATTTTTGATTTTTGTTTTCAACTAAACCTTAATCTTAAAAATCAAATTTGGGTTGTATATTTGTGCTGTCAGTTTTATATATCTTTTCTTTTGCCAAGTTACTGCTTTACCAAAAGACCAAATTCCTCCTAATCAGAACAAGGGCTGAAATGAGTAATATCTAATTCTACTATAAAAGAGAAAAAACTCTTGGAAGGCAAGTACTCCTTTGAAGTGAAGGCCATTCGCATTTTTGAAACTGGATCAAATTAACATTAGCTGCCCTTTAAATATTATAGTAGGGTTTCAAATAATTTTCCACTTATATTTCTTTTTTTAGTATGTATTTTATTGATGCATGCATTTACGGACTGAGTGAGAATAGAACTCAGACTGATTCTTCCAATGACTCGGATATTAAGAAATACAACAGGCAGGTAGATTTGATTAACGTTTCTTTATCTGATGGCAATCTAGTTTGCATCACTAGGTTTTCCCAGCTAATACAAACATTCTTGTATTTTAAGGGATTCAGTAAGATTAAACAGTAAAAGTATTGCTAAAGGTTTAAGAACAGGAAATCTAACCATAACCATCCTCATTCTGATTCCTCACTGGGAGTATTTTTATTGAACAGAGTGGAATCTTACAACAGCTTTAACTGTAGATGATGATGATCTATTTAGATACCCTAGTTTCCCAAGGAAACCACTTAATTTTGCACAAGTCCCTTGAATGAAAGTTTGTTTAAGCTGAAATAACCATGCCGGTAAAACATGAGGTTAAACAGTATTTTCAAAGTTTTTTAAAAATTACCATTTCTTCAGTAACAACTTAAAAGGCTGGTAAAAAGGCAGAAAGGATTGATGATACACAAATCCTCTAAGCCATGCTATTACAACACAGAAAGAAGAAATGCCTCTTAAGAGTTTATACAAATGGTTCAGCTTAATTTGTTATAGTCCTGGCACTTAGGCTAGGAGGCATCAAGTCCATGTTTTTGATATTAGTTACAACTTGACCTAGTAACTAATGTGTGTACCTATGTACAGTGAAAGAAATGCACTTTGTACCATACAGTCAGCAAAGTTAAGGCAGAATTCATGAAGACAGGCATCAGTTCTAAAACAGTACATAATCCTTGGAAAAATGGATTTGTCTTAGTAATTTTCTGTCTACTTGAAAATATCAATAGAGACTGCCTTTTCTTGGAGCTGGTTTGTATCACCTTTGTCCATGTTCCAGCAAAGCATTTGGTGATAATGCACTTTTTATGCTGAATGTGTCTCCACTTGATGAGTGTCGAGAAGTTGCTTTTCCACCTATCAACAAAGTCTCTGCTTCTTTTATTTCCATAGCTCTCTTGTAAAGTTCAGCTGCCTTCTCAAAGTCTCCCCTTTCATAGCTTTGGAAAAGAGCAAAACAAAGTTGAAACAGCAAATAAAACAAGTCTCTCAATTCATTTAAATGGAAATACACACCATACTATCAACACAGTGTACTTAAAACTCTCTACTTTCCTTGCAAGTACACAAGCCCAGATGTTTTGTTTCATGCAGTAATTTGCATTTATAGAGTTGAAGCATGTAATCTTACCTTAGCACAGCCAAGTTTTTCAGTGTTTCCCCCACGCGAGGATGCATTTGGCCAAAGCTGTCCTCGTAAATCTTAAGTGCTCGTTCATAGAGAGGCAAAGCTTCAATCTGCTTTTTCTTTGGGTAGCAGAAAATTTCTTTGTTACAGATATGTATTTCTTTGATACAGATGTGTATTACATGGGGCTTTTTTTTGCCAACATAGTATCAATTCATCCTACATGCAATATCGTGCCTACCATTCACAGCAATTGTCTTTTCCCTGCATATGCTTTCCTTGCCAAATATGCTTTCAATGTTTAAAATGGAACCCAAGAATTTGCAAATACTATAAGGAATTTCTCTTTTCAATACAATCAAGTTTCTCTCGTTTCATTTAGGTACAGGTCATAAAAAAGCCTAAGACAGGAAAAATAAATGTTAAAAACTTTAAAACGTACCATCTGACAGTACAGGACAGCCAGGTTTACCAGAGCAGTTGCTACACTCGGGTGTTTTGGGCCAAATGACTTCTGTCGAATTTCAACTGCTAGCTCATACAGAGGAACAGCCTTGTCAAGCTTTCCCTTGAAATAATAGGGGAAAAAATGATTCATTTCTCTGGTTTCAAGATAGTAACAGCAAAACCTATTTTAAACAAAAGCCTTGGAAAAGATCTACTTGTTTCTAGAATAAGGGGATAACTTTGCTAAATAATATGTATATTCTGCATGGATTATTTATCATCACTATTTATTAGAACCTAATTTTCCAAGATACTGGGCATATTCAACTCCCAGTTAATGTGTTTCTCAGCTTGGTCTATTTCTTCCTTTCTTAATTTATTTTTTCCCCACAAGTGTCTCATTGAGAAGGCTGTAAAAAGAATTTTCAGTTGTACTTTTATCGAAATAACTGTCTCCACTGACTTTTAATTTGTGCTCCTTCAAACTAGCAAAGAGGTTTTTGATGCAAATATTGAGTGGTTTTGCAGCTTCCAGCAGCATGAAAATTAGAAGCTGAAGTGAGCAGAAAATAACGTGACCCAAAACCATTTAATGCAGACAGTAGCAGGTAAGAATTATGTAGCAAAAACATGAGCAATTTTGATCTAAGAGATTATCTTCAAAGTCTTTTTTCTCTTTGAAGAACAGTAAAATGTGAAAATATAATATAAATAAAATTCTTAAAATGCACTGAACTTGATCTTGGTTCAACTGTTGGCAACAATATATCACTATTAAACTAATAATACCTAATGGTTAGAAGAACCATTTACAAACACAAATATTCATAACACATTTTGAAGTTATGAAATGCAATTTATACTCCTGTTAATTTTACTCCTCATAGTGCATTTTGCACAGCAGTAGTGCTCATCTTTCACTGAGTGAAGCTGAAGGTGGCTCAGCCAGACAGTTTATTTGTGAACTGCTATCTTCCTCCTAATTCTAACAGTTGCCCTTAATTGATTGTAAAATTCAAAGTCATTGCGTAAAAAGAACTATTCCTACCCCCTGAAACATGATTTTTTTCCATTAAAACAAAGATATTAATTAATAAGTTAATTTAGGTGATCAGAAGAGGTAACAGGTGTGTGCTCACCATCTTTTTGTACAGCACTGCCAGGTGTTTCACAGTGTAAGCCAAGGAGGGATGATCTGGAGCTAAGGCTCTCCTCCTGATGTCCAAAGCTTTCTCATAGAGCTCCTCAGCCTTGTCATAGTGCTTCTTCTCATTGTACAGGGCTGCCAGGTTGTTCAGAGACTGCGCGCAGTCTGGGTGGTCGGATCCCAGGACTCGCTCCCTCATTTCCAAAGAGCGCTTCAGGAAAAGCTCTGCTGTCCTACATAACATATTTGCTCATCAATATTTTAAAGCTGGTAACATCTTTACAGGCTGAAATGCCTGTTTGAAACAACAAACTCAGCCTTGGAAACTCAGAGTAGAATCTGTTCAGAACTGACAAAGTAGAAAAGACTCCGTGTAATGTCACCACTGAAGCAAAGAGCACATTTTATCTCACTACAGTAGGTTGCTACTATTTCATTTCAGCTTTACAGCAGCTCCTCTATCAAAACTACAGGTGATTCCCCCATAAGACTGCTAGCATTTATTATTACTAGGCAGCTCCTCATCATGACATCCACACAAACCCTGCCATGCTATTCTGAAGAGGTCAGCTTAGTAAATCGGAAAAATCCATTTTATGTTAAGGAAAAAAAAGACAATTTATATGCAGAACTGTAGGTTCAATTCTGGAGCTCTTAGACAAGTGTCAAAAGGTGTTCACTCTCTGCAAGGGCTGGAGGATCATGTGTGACAAATAATTATTCATTAAGTGACATACCCTTCTGCCACTGATTTAATCTTAACTGCATAAAGTCTTGGACTTGCTGGTTCAGAGCAGGGATATCCATTTTAAAAAGTTCCCTAAACCTCCACTAGAACAAAGTTTATACCTTTTCTCACCTATGAAATAGTGAAGATACAACTACTCTTAAAGTAGGTTGCATTTAACAGGAACTACATATGAATAACATGGAATATTAAACAATCTTGTTTGAGATTAGGAAAAATATTGCTCCTCTATAATCAGTCATTTCATGAGGGTAAACTGATGAAAACTCCACATCCTGTTAAAAATCAATTTCTTCACTGCAGAGATCATGACTCTGTATGCAGATCCTTAATAATTCTATATTTCTGTAATTATCCAAAAGCTACAGGTGCCTTAAACATCAGATACAGGAAGAATTGGAAGTAAAAATACTTCCAGATCTCACTCTGGGCTTTTTTGCTGGGCACTTTTGTTCTTCTCTGAAAAGACTCAGTTCAGTAGAGTGGGATTTAGGTGACTTTACAATTCCTTCCTAACACATAGTTTAGATTCCTCTGTCAGCTAAAGAAGTTGATGTGAAGAGTGGTTAAACATACAATCAGAACTATCTTGTACCTTTTACTGCCCTTCTTCAACACCCCTGTTTATCTCTTTCTGCTTTTAGAACACCTTTATGTTGTTCTGGACCATTCTGGCTTTTAACAGGACATCAGGATAAAAGCTGAAGGATTACAAGCACAATGAATATTGAGGTCATGACTTCCTGTAATACTGTCATAGAAAAAACAACAGTCCTGCTGTTCCAAGATGAACACTGCAAAGGAGAGTCACAAAATAGTGCAGCTGAACAGAGAAGGCAGAATTTTGAGAGAGAAGTGGAATTTGCAACAAAGGCTAATTAACTGTGGAACGTCAATTCTGAATGCAGGACGTGCACTGATTTGGTAAATATCCACATGCCAAAAGCACCGAACAGAAAATAGAAGTGAATTTCACAGTGAAGAAAAACCAGTAGAATGAATAAGGGACAAGTATTCGATCACGTGTCTGCATTTAGTGCTAGATCTCCATGTTCTGCCTCCATTCAGACATCTGAGAACACTCAGTGGATGTGTCACAATCAGTACAACTCACTCAAGATTATTCTGCAGGTAGTAGAGGACTCCAAGCTCATTTAGGGTTCGAGCATTATCTGGTGTATCCTTTCCTAATGTGAGCTCTTCCAGTTGCAGGGCTCTTTGACGCAGGAGAGCAAAGCCACACTACAGCAAAAAGAAGGAAATGTAAGCCAGTCACCAGTACTTTTGAAGTTTAACACTAAAGACAGAAAACCAAAAGACTTAGTTTGGTGCCAAAGTAGCACAATAATTCTCCTTGAGTTTTGTTTTTGAGCTACATGGCAAATGTTTACTTACAATCTATCAGCAAATTGCACCAAAAATGTGAAATTTTGGTGAAAATTTTGAGGCAATACAAGTTACAGTGCAGTCACACCATTTTACCTGTATCAGACATGCTAATTTGCTTAAACTCCACAGTTGAAATAACCATTCAGATTGAATTCTTAGATTTAGAACCTCAAAACTTAAAATAAATTTAACCTCCAATCCTAAACACCACATACAAACGCATATAAAATATTACTCAAGGCTTCACATCAATCTTTTTAAAATGGGCAGCAGACAAGTTAATGGTTACAAACAAAATACAGTAACAAGTGCAGCCATTTTTACACACTCCACCTATTTTTGATCTCTGCAGTCTTGATAAAAATATTTTTGCAGAAGAACTCATTACAGAAGTAGACTAAATCTTCATGAACCAAATTAATTCTTATTTAATCACTGTGGAAACAGCAACATGTTTATGGGTTTTTACTATTTCCATTAGAGCTACAACTTGAGCTCTGGAGTTATTAGCTGGACTCTTAAGGTACAAGCATTACATGATAAGCCCTTAGCTCAAAAATGACAAGAGAAACCCCATAGCTAAAAAACAACACAGGAGAAGAAAACAGGGGAAAACTCTGTATGTCAGCTAATACTTTTACTGGGATTTTCCATTACAGTAAGCACTGCATTCACTAGTAGTATAAATACCTCAACTATTCTGGAGATCACCTTTCTCCATTGTGACTTTGACACACAGTCGTATCAGCTGTAATTCTGCACCTCTGAAATGTATAAATCCACTTCTTTCTTTTCCACTTCTTTCAACTCCATTCCAGTTGTACTGATACATCTCCACTTCCAGCAGATTTGAAAGGACCAAAGCTGCTGCTAAGGTACTTCACTAACTATGCCCACAATTATCAAAAGCCCTGGAGCATTATCAGCTCTGCAGACACAATTTATCATCTTTTTAGCACAGCTGCAACATGCCCTGTACCTCTTCTTAAACATCAAGCACTTCCTTACCAGACTGCCTTTCTGCCTTGCTGCTTTTTGGCGTATTTTGAAGGACTTCTTCCTCAGCTGCTCAGCTTGTTCATATCTGAAAGTAGTTATTTGGAGTGTGAGAAGAATGTCAAAATGTGGTATCAATAAGTATGATGGAAAGATTTTAAGTTACTTAAGTATACAGATTTGAAAATATAAGATTCTTGAGAATAATCTCACCTTTTTTCAAATACAAAATTTACAAAATGATTAGGGGCAGACAATATTTCTCCTTTATCTCTGCAAGTTTTTTGTTAGACTAAGCAAAAAAATTTGCCCCTCCTATGTGACCTGCTACAAGAATAGAGAGGGGATGCTCTTGGTTGCATTTGAACATATGAAACTTGGAAAAAAGAAACAAAGAGAAATTCGAGCTTCAAGACGAAAGCTTTTGCTGTTAATTTTTTTTTGTACAACCTCCACATAAAAAAAACCACAGCAATGTAATTAAGCTTACTTGTTCTGCTTTTGGTACAAGGTGGCGAGTGCGTCAAGTTCATGGGCCACCCGAGGGTGTTCAGCTCCATAGGCGTTTTCAGAGATTTCCAATGCCTGTTTATACAGCTGTTCAGCATTTCCAAACTTCTTCCACTGAACATACACTCCTGCCAGCTGGTGGAGTGACTGTGCCACCCTGGGGTGGTCTGGATCCAGTGCGGTCTCCCGAATCTCCAGAGAGCGCTGCAGAGGAGCTACAGCCTGTAACAGTCAAGGCCAGAGTGTGAGTGCAGCAGGCAGCATCCTCTATGCTGCAATAACTTAACTACTGCCATAGAAAGCACACACTGAGCTCTGCTTCATTTGCCTTTTTGTTGTTACAACAATCTCTAAATGTACTTACCTGACTGAGAAGACCTAAGTCCTTAAGAAACCGTCCCAGGGTCTCATAAAGATCAGCCAGGCAGATCATACTTTCCTCTCCCTCACTGCTTTTTTCATATTCTTTCAGAGAGTCAAAATACTCAGCTGCCATAGAGCTCTTATCTTTCCCAACCAGCTGCCAGTAACTCAGCAATTCTGCAAAATGTCCCCTGTTTTAACAAGGAAAAGAATCTTATCTCTGATACCCCTCTATTCAGACCGATGCTAGCTTAGGAAAAAAGGCCTACATGCACAGATGTTGTTGTTATGCTACAGCATCTACAGAGACATTCCATGGAGACTAACACTATTCAACAGCAATATTTATTCCTTTACCACACCCCAGGGTGTAACAGAATAGAAAAAATACATTCTGTATATGGAAACAGCATTTAGCACTTCAGTCTCTACTGTTTAGGTATTTGAATCTGTCACTTTCTGATTTATATTGACAAAAAATTACTATGAAATGTTTATAACGGCCAAAGCAGTTTCTACCTTTGTACCTTTTGTAAAGGTTTTGGGACACAAAGAGATTCAAAAGACATTTGTGTAGCTTTTGCTTATCACCCTGCTGTTGGAAGAGCCAGGGAAGTTCATCTGCACTTCTCCAAGTCACTCGGTCCTGACTATTAAAAGAAAAACAAATGAAAATTAAAACTCTGACAGGCCTAATATCTTGTCAATTTGATGTGAAAACCAGGCAAGCATACAATTTCCACATCTGAATGTCTGAACAGACAGATTACTGTAAGACCTATGTACTCCATTTTCTTACATGTTCATTTTAATTTTCCAGAAGGCACTGGAACCCCCAGGCACTCCACAGGAAGCTGCTTCTCCATCCCATATGGGCAATCTATGCCTGCCAGCAGGACTGCAGCCCTGCAGCAGCCCGCTGTCCCTTTGTGCCTTCTTTGTCTGGCACACTGTGGCCCTCTTGGTTTCCTCCTACCCAACAGTAGATTGCTTGGAGGAGCAATAAACAGCAGCCCACAGCTGGGACACAGTAACTCAGGATGTAAATGTAAATCAGTTTTCAAGCTGGATATGAACTTGTAGATGTTCACCTGTCCTACCAGATCTCCTCTTATCTATGTGCTAATTACCTGCTGAACACAAGGGGTTTTCGGCTTCAAGTCCCAGGCAAACTCAAATTTCCTAGCATTTACTGGGAGTTAAAAATCCATGGGGGAATTGGAGACCAAAAATAACTGATATGGTATAAATTCATGCCCTACATTTCCCCATGATCAGTTTATCATTCCCCTTCACAAACCACATTCTTTTCCAAGACTAAAAAGCAACATACCAATAAGTAAACTTTTAAACTGACAAATTTGTATAGTTATTTTGCCATAATAATTTACCAAACTCAAAGAAAGTATATGAAGAAACCAAAATATCCATGAGGCATGAAATCTGCAATTTAGCACTTCTTTAAGAATTCTGACCTACCTTAACTGCATGGTGAAATATTCCACTAGTTTTTGTCTATAGGCAGAAATAACGTTTTCACTTGCTTCCATATACTCTAGTTTTACCATCTCCCAAGCCTGAAAGAGAGTGTAATTAAAAGAAAAAGAATGCATTTAATTTGTTTAAGTGCTGATGATACACAGGGTGATGAAACACCTCTCACGTTGCAGAACTGAAAATCTTTCAATGACAAAGGCACTACAAACAAATTGTCTTACATTAGACCACAGCTCTGGTTATTCAAGCAATATTCTTTCTCTTTCAATTCTTCTTGGTTTTTTTGGGAAACCAATGTTTTCTAGGATACATGGAGTTAACAATTAATAGATTAGAAGTTTACAAAGGTTTGAAAGGCCAGGTTTTCAGCAATACTGATTTATCACAGCTCGTAGTTTTCAAGCTGTTTCTAAATCTGACCAGCTGTTAAGGAGAATGGATGAGCAAACATCAACATTTCAAGGCCTAGGTAGCTAACAACAGAACTTATCTAAAAAAACAGGGGTTGGAGTCAGGGGTTGGAGTTTCACTTGCACATGTTTAGAATTACAAACTTTACCTGGAGGTGCTGGAACTTCAGCAAACCACAGCCATATGTCAGCAGACACATTTTGTGCAGGCTATGAAGGAGTGAGGCCAGCACTGCAGAAGTCAGCTCAGGATAAAGCTCCATCAGCTCTGACTCACTCACCCCATTGTGGCTGACACCAATGACACACAGTATCTGTATGAAGCAGAAAACAAGATTTCACTCAGTTAGCAATATTTCCTGGAGAGCTTAGTTACACTGAAATTTCAAGAAAAATACAGTTTATCAGTGTGATAATTTTATAGCCAAAGGAAAAAACCCTGCCTACACAAGCCTTTTTCCATTTCTCAAAGAAGAGACCTCAGTGTTAATGGTTTAATATTCTAATAGATAAAGCACCAAATGGGACACTCTGGGACAAACAAATGGCTCCTCAGACTTTCCTCTAAAACACTGGGCGAGAGTAACTCCATTATCACGAGGAACTTTCTTCTAAGTAAAATATGCTGAGAGTCTTTAAGCAGCCAGAACCAAAGAAGTAACAAGTAGGAGTATTGTGTCCTAATTAAAAAAATATTTTGCACAAGGGGGAAATTTTGCAAAGGTAGGAAGAACGAGAAATATAATAAGCAATGCCTGTATTCACAAGACACCATGTTTTGATTGCTTTACTATGTTCAATGTAATTAACCACTAGATCAAGGTAGTGATCAGCAAGGAAGTGCTAATTCTGTATCACATCATAGTGAAAAAGCCCTGTTTTATTCTGTGAGACAACAGCTCAGCTGATATTTAACACAAAGCAGTCATACATTCTATAGTTATGCAACAGATGTAATTACATTAATTAAATTGTCCCTTCTATACTAATAATAAACAATAATCTCTGAATCATACATATGAACTAATATAAATTTGTATTTACTTTTAAGTTAAGAAAAACTCTTTACAGGGAAGCGTATTCATTACCTGTAGAAACAGTGATGCATTCTCTGCTTACCTCTCTCAAAAGACCTTTCTCTTTATCACTCTGCAATGATTCCTGAATTGATCTCAGAACAAGCCTGTACAGTGACACTGTGTCTTGACACTGGCAACACTGCTGAAGAATCTCATCAATATTTCCTGTATTTCCAACACTGAGCAGACGGACAAAAAGGGTAAGGTTTAGCATATTAAATTTGGCTGAGTAAGATTGATTTGAAGCTACAGAAGAGCTCTATCTCAAATATTCTCTGGATTCCTACTGGCTTCAAAAGGTGCAAAGCACCTGGTGAGATTTAAACAAAGAAGAGGTGATTTCTTCCAAGCCAATTTCTGATTTCTGTCATATTGTCTGATTTTTCTAAATAGCTGCAACAGTTTTATTAAAAAACCTATGCTGTAGTGTTCTTTTCTTCAGCAGGAGTACAAATAAGAACATCAGGATGGATAAAGATAAAACAACATGCTGCTATTTCATCTAATGCATTTACAAAGCATGTTTTCAGGAGTAATTAAGTCTTCTAGAACATAAAACGTGAACAAAAATAATGAAATCAGTCACCCGGAGTAAATTACCAATTAGCGTATCATCTTCTGGGAGTCTCTTAACTAAAAATGCATCTTTCTCAACAAGATGAAGTCTAGGTTAATAAGAAGCCAATGCACTTATTAGGTATTCTATTGCACAACAGGGAAGATTTATTTTCTCCACAGCAGGAATTACAAGGCTAAGGACCATATGCAGAAAGTTAAACTTAACAGGTAGCCATAAAAATCTATGAGGCTAACTCTCTGGTACATCAGGAAATACAGCACACCTGAATTTAACTGTATTACAACATGATACCAACATTCTCCAAATATCTTTAAAAACCACTGAAGCAACTGTTACACCCATAAAGAAGAACAAATTAAAATAAAATAGAAATAGAAGAGCTGAAAAAAAAAAATAGATAGAACTACTTGGATTCACTTAGTATCAAACTGGTGACTGTAAACTCTCTGATTTCTGTTCCTGTTGCATTCAGAGTCAGTGAAGGGCAAAACTTCTCCATCATTTTTTCCTAACAAGATTAATTCTGTGTTAAATGAAAGTATTTCAGTGGGCTAACCTACTTGAAGTCTTGTAATCCAGTGATGACCACAGTGATTTCCAAAACACCTCAACTTACCAAGCAATGGTTTTGCCCAACAGAGTGACATACAAAGCATTGCAAGTTGTGGCAGAACGACAATGTCTCTCAAGCTTCTTCTCCTACAACATTTTAAATAAAATCTGTAAATTGAGATGAAACTAACCAGACAAATAAAATGTTCACTGTTTGATAAGAAAACAAAAGTTCTAGATATTTTATCTGCAACATCTGAAGACAATAACATGGTAAGTAGTGCACACAATACTGCACACATTTCCAGCTACAGGAGCATGTGAGTGATAATTCCCATTTGAATTTAAGATGAAGAGTCAGGATCTAACATTATATCTCAACATGAAGGTTACCTTACAGAATCAGTCTCAAGGGCAAAGTTAAAATACTGGTTTTCCCACTCTGTCAATAATTTTTACGGTATTATGCAAAAATAATTAATTAAAACATAATTAAACCTTCTGGTATTCTAAAATAAAATACCACATTTACAGCAGTATGTGCAACTGCAGAGTTTTTCTGTTAAAAATTTATGTTGTTCCATCTGTTTCAGTGCTATGAGCCATGGGGTAAAAATACTCAAACTTCATGCTATCTTGAGCAATCTTATTTAGTTAGCTAAATATAATTCTTTACTCTGGCAGCTGGGCTTATTAATTCTTTCCATGTTTTCATTAAAAGTTATACTAGAGTAAGGTATTTTAGAAAAACTGCAACAGACATACCTGCTCTTTAGTCAATTTAACATTTGCAGAGTTACATTCTGCACTAATGAGAGATTTAACATCTTTGGAATTCAGTGGATCAAGATGAAGAGTGGGCCATAACCTTTGGTAAGAGAGAACAAAGTCATATTTGGACCTTATTAAATAGCACAAAAAAGTTAAAAAAAAAAGACATCAGAGTTTCAGGGCTTTTTAAAGATTTATATCAAAGCAGTAATTGAAGCTGTTCCCTGCTACTATGAAATTCTAGTAATCTGAAGTAAAATTTCCACTTTTAGCCTTATCCTGAATCTACATCATGGTACTGCAGTTCTTGATGTGCATCTGACTGCATTTAATATCATCTTTCATACAGTCATGTGGATAGATCCATCACAGTAAAACAAAAATCTGGTTTTCCAACAGCTAAAATCTGTCATTGCAGCTAAAATAGAGAAGCTTTCATTTTCCTCATAGGTTGCAAAATCTTATCCTATTAAATCTCCACGTCTTGACAAATCTGTCTGCTCTTCAATGAGTAACTGCAATTTAAAATAATAATTCTAAGCCTGGATACTTTGACACATCACAGAAATATAACATACCTCCATGCCTGCGGACACGTTTCTAGATTCACTGATACAATCACTCTCACGTTCACTGGCAGTGGATCTATCAGCCACTTCATATGCTTCTCAGCTTGCTTAAAAACAAATTTTTATTTCTTAACACAGAGGTTGTTCAAAACAATGCCAGAAGTTGCTGTGTTTCATTAATTTGCAACCCAGTGAAAGGAGTCTTAAATTCTCCAGTGTCCTTTATAATCTTTCATTATCTGGTCCTCTAGACAGTACTAAATGACCCACTTATATGTATCAGCACAACTGTAGACTAAATAAAGCAGATAGAATGCTATTGTTGAAATGTTCACCTCATAAAAATCAGGCTATTTACATGCCCAATAAGTCAGCTCACAGCCTCAAATCTTTAGATAAGTAATGTAACCAGACTGCTCAAAAATTAAGGTGTAAAGATAAAATTTTAAAGAAAAAAACCAAAACAACCCCAAATATTATCTACAAAAATAACTCAACTGCACTTTTTACAAAACTATTTTCTATATGTTCTCTTCAGAGCAAAGCAAACACATATTTCTGTTACATAGCTATGACTGAACCTATTACAATAGTCAAGATTCCTGTTAGACTAACAAATGGCAAGTATTTTGAAAACATACCTGTATTTGGTCAATAGAGTCAATAATTATAATAATGCTGCCTTGATGGCGTGCAGAAAGTTTTTCCAGCCAACGGGGAAACTCTTCCAGAAGTTTAGCTGGATCGAAAGTCAGAGGTGATACTAACCAAGAGTGTTGCATAAGCTGCAGAATTATAAACATGTACAAGAAATTCTACCTTAAAAATCAGCTAGGATAGTTGAAAGAAGTCCTATAGACACAAAAGGGAAAAAAAAGCAGTTCTCCCCTCACCTCACCCTCTCCCCAAAAAAAACTCCATGTGATTTGGGGGAGATTTTTCTAGTCAAGTTCACAAAGAGTTCTTTCCTTCTAGGATATGCAGAAAGCTGGCATATGCAGAATAAAGAATATTTCTTCAACTCTGTGTAAATTCTAGAGAGATAACCTTTACACAACAGACAAGAAACTTAAGAAGAGACTTAAAGGACTTGAAGTTGCATAGATTAAACAGGCAAACATCTAATGAGATGAGAAATTTGCAAGGATAGCACAACTGAATTCATTTCTTTACAGGTTTTACTACTGTAAGGCCCTCAATGCCACTCTTGTGATGGAAAAAGCAAGTTCAGACCCTGGCACAAAAATGATCCTTCTTATTCCCCACATACTTAGCACACAATTAAAAATAAATTAATATATGAGAGAGCCTAGTCTAGGAACAAGATGGTGCCAAGTGGCCAACACAGCCTTGGGTTTCTAAGTGCATAGACACAAGACGTATGACCTGCCTCTCTCATTGGCCAGATGGCAGGGAATTTTGGAAGGAGTATAATATATGGTTTTATAAGTCATCAATATAGGTCACTGGAAATATAACTGCTAATGCTAATCTATTATGAATATCCCAAAGATGCTATTTAGTTGAGCTACATTAAGTGTAGAGGATCAGATTCCCCTCATTCTATAATGCCTTACATTTTATACACTTACAGAAGAGTCTGGATTGGAAGGAGATTTAAAAGGTCACCTAGTCAAACTCCCTGCAATGAGCAGGGGTATCTTCAACCAGACCAGGCTCCCCAGAGCCCTGAACAATCTGAACCTGAATATTTTTCTACTACATTTGTATTACTTTTCACTGATGCTGAAAAATTTGTCGAAAATGTTATCTTTGCACACACACACACACACACACACACACAAAGGAAGATGCAATGCAGGGCATGTAATCCAGCATTACCTTCAGAGTAAGGCGCTTAATTATCAATGCAGATTCTGAACTGGTAGACATGGGCCTCCCAACAAAGTGGTAAAGAATTAGAGTGTTTGGTGAATGCTTCTGCTGTAATTGAATCCTAATGAAAGAAGAGAAGAAAAAAAGAAGACTGGATAGACTGAAACTTTGCAAATAGATCTCAAACAAAAAGCATCAGTTTTGCCAAAGGAGATAAGAGTATCTTAGCTACCTGTGTACCATGTTTATCTTAAAAAACAGCATGGACATTTTCTGAGCTATAACTGAGCTTTTAATGTCAGATTCCATTTTTGCTCTCACCATTACTGATAACAATTAGCAAGTGCCCTTCCTGGCACTGAATAGTCACGTGCCACTAAGCTTTTAAAAAGCAATGACACCATCACTTTATTTTTATGACAGCAAATTTTGTCATAGTATACAAGTGACCATAAAATTCTATGGTCTATGATAAATTATGAGGATTCTTTCTTTATTTCAGAGCCTTCTTGTGTATCACAGAAGGGCAATACTATTGAGCTATCAAAACCACACTGTAATGCTGTGCAAACACAGATATGTAAGTGATGCCTTATCATAAGGTGTTGCAGCTGGCATCAGGGAGCTGTCAAATGCAGATCAGATTAAATTAGCTACTCAAATATCACAAATCTTTCCAGAATGCTTCAATAATGTCAGCACTTGTAAAAGCCCTCATTTTATCTCTTATTATTGACCCAATGTTTGAAATGTAACGGAAACCTTTTCTTAAATTTCATTCATATAAAAAAAATAAAATTAAACTACCATTTTGACAGAAGGAGCGATTTCCCAGAGCCTGGTCCTCCTGATACAAGCAGTGGTGGAATTGGTGCTGGTGCTGCTACTAGGTCATTCAGACGTTCAAAATACTATAAAAAAGAAGCAATCATTATAAATAGTCTAGTGCTTAAGGAAGAAATATAGTGCCTGGTATTGTAAACCATTCTGATTCAAAATGCATGTACCAATTTATTAAGGTAAAGGTGTAACTATTGAAATGCAATAGAATACAAGGGTAAAAAGATGTTGCAAGCAAACACTTAAACCATAGAATTTATTATCTCTTTTTAAAAAATGTAAAATTAATGAACACTTTCTTCAAAACTCTATTTAAAATGGAATCTTCAGTGCTAATAAACTGAATTAGTGTTATTATACTAAAGCAACAGTGTTCTGTTTTTGTTCAGGCTTCCTTCCCCTCCCTCTCCCCAAACTACTCCACTGCACTGGATATGGTTGCCAGGAAAAAGTTGGCATCTGCCATGAATGACTATTTTGAGCATACAAAAGCATACAAAGGAAGGCTTTCTTATAGCATGTGAATGTCCAAAAATATTGCAGCAGATGACAAAATAAACCAAAGCAAAACACCTGCTTGGGAGTAATATTTTGTTGTCAAAATAAGAGGTTTATATTTAGATATAAATTGGTATTTTTTCTTTAATGTCCTATTATTCTATTGCTCTAGAATGTAGTAAAAATGGTACAATCCTCCAAACCATTACCAAATAGGAGTGGTGAAGTAAAAGATTATATTGTGCTAGTAAAATAGGGATACTGAGAATTTAAATGCAGTAACAGAAACTGCATGCTTATGTTACGTTGCCAAAATAAACTACTGCACCCCATTCTGTGATTACTTTAATGTTTATCTTCCTACATTCATTATATCTTCCCCAACATACAACTGTTCCTGATACTCACAAATTGAAAAGTTTTTAAAAAAATATTTCCAGTAATGAGTAAGTACTGAGCTATTCAGCAGCTTTCAACTATAAAGTTTCCTTTGTTCTTCTTTTACGGTTGCATGATGAGATGAAATCTTTTCATTAACCATCTCCTAAAGACCTAACTCCAGGTGTCAAGAAATCGATTGGATTTCCTTGGGGAAAAATAAAAGAGAAATAAAAACAAAGAAGAAAAAATAGATGGAGGGTTTTCTATTGATGACCAACGTCTAAGAGGATGCTCTGCTTCTGGCACATGTTATAGTGCTTTTCTCCAGGGCAGGCACAACTAGTTCTTCATCAATGTCATTCAACAACACACCAACTGGCACCTCTCCCAGAAAAGAAATATGCCATCTACATCAGACATATGGCTTCTTCCAACATAAGGAGTGATAGCCTTAAGGATGCTCTCAGACACAGCTTCTTCTGTAGAAGTGCATCTTGCCCAAAAAGGGATGAAAGTGAGTGATGACTTTCTCTTCATCCATATACCTTTATAATGTACTCACTTTCTCAAATCCCAGCTCACATGTTGAATTAGAGGCCTGCTGAAAAGCTTCCATCTGCTCTTGTTCATCGTGTGCATCCCACAATACATCACCAAAAACTTCTTCTTCAGGAGCAGTGGAGTCTTCCTTATTACCCAAATCCTTGCCTTCTAGGTCTGACATTTCACACCCCAATATATCCTAAGTAAAAAGAAATTAAATGGAGAAAACTGCAACTATAGTGCAAGCACATTTACTGTTAGTCTCAGTATGACTGTAGCTCTACTAACACCAATATGCTGATTTCCTTGCAGGGTAGCAGAGAACATAAATAAATCAGCTATTAAATGAAACTAAGTTAACTCTGAATGCACAGGTCTCAAGACACTGATTTTAAATATCTCACAATGGAAACAATTCACCACAAGATTAAGGAGAGGATGTATCCATGATATGGATAAAGTGAAATTGAAAGCTAATTTAGACCCATAAATAAAACCCTTTCCCATGTTCAGTGCTTCTGTCCATAAAAGCACTGCTCAGTTGGGGGTTTTATTTTCCACTTGCACATTTCCGTGCTTGCCAGATATTAACGATAAAGCAGAGAGATACTTTGAATCGCACCTAAGTACCACATAGTAATCACACTGACATCATTTAAGATCATAAATCAGCATAGACATAAAAAGACAAAATGCATCATATACTTTACCTGCTTAATTATTTTTTCCACACAATTATAGATTTCACAGGCTCCTTCCTCCATACCTCCAACATGGTTAATCATCTGAAAAAGAAAATGGCAAAGTATGACACAACTCTGAATCCAACTGAGAACAATATTTAGGACTTCCAACAAAAACATTCTGGAACACATATAAATTCCATTCTGATGCCTTCCTTAGGTAAGATTCACTTTACCTAAGAACTTTAAAAGTTGGGCATCTAGTTTCAGCTGTTGCCAAGCGTTGTCTCCATTGTGGAAAATAAATTGTAACTGATAAATTTTTAGGCACCAGGAATCTCTCTAGAGATACACTTCATTCCCTTCAGTGGCTACAGAGGGACCTCAGATAAACAACTTTGTCATCTGAATGCCTAAATACAGGTAAGAAATTCTAACCTTATAGCATAGCCTTTTTTTTTCAGTGAAAATGCAGTGGCTTTTTTTTCTCCCCTGCTAATGAAAATTTCATAACATTCATAAATTTCAGCTTCATTGATCTGCTCACAGAATGAGCAGCCAGAGCAATGAGTGGAATGCAATTTCTTCTAAAATCTGGGACTATTAGCATGCAATGCTGTTTATAGAAATTTTTAAATTCCATACCTTTGCTTTGTTCATGCAAGAAATTTGCTCAATTAACTGTTGTACTGAGACTGAACTGACTTTGCCATCCTCCATTCTGTGGTAAATTAACCGTGGCTTTTCTTCTGGATTTCTCAAGAAGGCTTCTTCACAGTCCTCCAACAAACAACTAGATTGGAAATCAGCATTCTTGTGCTATATTACACTGCTGTAGTAAATAGTTCAATCAACACAAGCTCCGAAGATGGGTTTCGCTGCAAAATCTAATTCAAAAGTCGTATCTATTTATAGCAAAAAGCAATCAAATACTTCAACAGAGACTCTGAGAAAAATTCTGAAGCAAGAAAAAGCTAAGTGAGAGATTTATGCTACTCGTACCAAAACCAGTAAAACCATGAATTAATTTTTATGATTATTGATTTGTAAATTTAAAGCTGTTTTTCCTGTCATACCAATATGCAGAGTGAAAGGTAATTGCCTTGCAAGGAAAGAACATGGTTTTACATATGATTAAAAAGCATCATATATATGCTTTGCTATCAGTTATCTGAAGGTTCTGTTCTATCTTTGATCTTTTTAGGAAGAGTCTTTTAGTATTTGTCAGATGTCTTGGATTACAGTCTTTCAATTTATAGTATTTAAAAATGAGAATTTGACACCTCCAAATTCAAAAGCATTTTGCATTTATATATATGAATGATATCCACGGATATTTATTGCTGTTCCACAGAAGGGATGCTGACATTCATTACTTGGGGATGCTGACAATAGTAGACAGGATTGCCCAAATATAACCATCTTTACACAAGCCCTACAATTTTCATCAGAGTTTTTTTGAGAGAAATTCTCTAAATTAATACTTTTGGGTTTTTTTTTCCCTGCATCTTTTGTTCTTACACATTTGTGCTCCACTTACATAAAGGTGGGTTATTTGGCAACAGCATATAATGCATAACAGTAACATTCTCTAACACAATTCAAAAGTATCCCTCCTTTGGCGTATTTTCTTTAGTGAATCATGCTTCTTCTTCTAGAAGGCTAAGAAATTACTCACTGAACAAAAAGACCACATTCCATTACTATTTGTCATGAAACATCATGACTTCAGTAAATCAAAGCTGTCAAAAGATAGCATAAGGTAACACACAGGAGAGCCATGAAATTAGTCTGAAAGACAGCCAAAATCAGGAGCTAATATGTGACAGAATAAACCCCAAATACTATGGACAGGTGTAAGGCTATATAAACAAATGAAAAACACTGAGGACATTCACATCAGCCATCTTGAATTCCTAAGACATAGCCACATGCACAACTGAGAGCTGCTCTTGGAAAGCAAAACATTTCTGTATGCTAAGACATCGTTCAAGCTGTATTTTAAGAGAATTTGTAGCTACAAGAAAAAGAAAATGGTACAAAGCTGATATATTCTTTTAAGTGTCTGCACTAGCAAACCTAAAGTCTGAAGGAGTATCACTTTGAAGTTACTAGTTTAGGAAACATACTGAGCAAAGCATCCCATACATTTTAATAAGCTATGCACTCTGCATAAATTACCAGTTGCCATTTGTTTCACCAGCCTGGAAAATACTCACCTTGGCAAAGTTAAATGCAGGAGCAAAATGACTAAAGAACTTTTTTCAATTTCCCATTTTCTTACATCCTGAAGAGGCCTTTCATTCTCTGTTGAAAAATTAACAACTTGAAAGAAGTACCCCATTGTTTCACAGACTCTCTGAAGTTTTGGAGAGTAGTTCTGAAAGCAAATGTGAGCAACAGTGCTTTATTACTAAACATGCATAGCACTAAGGACCTACCAAACAAATCTCAGTTTCTTTTCGCTAAGCAGTTTGTTCCCCTGAAGCCCTTGACAATATTTTCACTGATTTCACTGAAATCAGACTACACCTACTAAAGCTTTCAAGAAGTATTAGATAAATTTCTGAACCAGCATCACATTGGAAACAAGACAGTATATAAGTGAGCATAGGTTTGGGGGTACTCACTCTAATGAAGATAGTCACTTCTGGCTGAGTCTCATCAGTACTGATAATATAACATCTTACTGTGTTACTCCACAGAGAGTGGGAAAATAGAGGAGTAACCTGCAATAAACTGGCAACAGCAGCATCCCAATCATCTGCCAATGGAAAAAAAACCCCAAAATGAAGTCTTAAGACATCTTTACATGTCATCACACCGCATAACAGGTAAGTCATCACCTTTTAACATCATGAATACTACATTTTATTTAAAATAGTAGGAGTGCTTTTACTCAATTATTTAAATTTTACAAATTTTGAGAACTCATACCATTTGATAATGTCACACAATTTGATAATGTGGCAAAATAAAAGTGTTAAAAATATATATTATCATCAAAATAATATTTCCTTTTAAAAGGACTGATGAAATGTTTCCACAAAATCAAGCTGATAGTTGTAAACTAAGTACCAATATGCAGGAGTAATAAATTCACTCTTAACTAAACACTTCTTTTTTTCCTTCAGATCTACATGTATTTCAATTAGACCACATGAATAAATGACAGCAAAACACTGTGGGAACTTCCTCTTCTGGAGAAAAAAACCCCACTGCTTTCTGTAGCACTGTATGTTTATTCCCTACAGAAGCCATGAGTTTTAAAACTTCCTTAGACTCTTCGTTTTGTGACTGGTCATTCTTTCAAGATAGGAATAGGGTCTCTTCTCAGGACCACATAGGTTGATGAAAGGCTTAGTGTACGAAGCTGGAGCCATCAACGGGAAGGCCCACCCCTCTCGCTTTGCAGGCACAGATTTCTGAATCAGAGCCTGAAGGACTGAACTAAAATGGGAGAAACAAAGGGAGCCAGCAAAGTCAACTACATGCAGGAGGGGTTCCAGAGCCAGGACAACAGTGAAGGAAACCAGAGTAACAGAAGCCAATTTACAAGAGGCCACTTGGGAAACAAAGCTCAAAAGCAGTAATTATTGACAAGAAAATATCAAGCACTGATTTACATAACAACCATACATCCTGGTCTTACAATCAGATTTCCATAAGTGGCCCCCTAGGCAGAGTCAAAATCCATGCAAAATCAATTAATAAAACAGGGGTATAATTTATTCCAATACAAATGAGATGTTCATCCTCAGGAAGTAGAGAATCTGAATACAAATGGAAAAACAGAACACCAGCAGATATTGAAATAAGGAGCCACTATCTTCCATTGTCAACATAAGGAACATACAACAAAGCACTGGTAACTGCTATTTCCTAAAATGACTGCTGAACATACCATAGTCATCATATATATTAAACATAATTTAGCTACATTTCCTTTTATTTCTACAAAGAATTTTAAATAATACTTTAGTTAGATTACCCAAGAGTGGACAGAAAAGGATCTAAGAAGGAACAGAGTTACTTAAACACAGTTGGAAAAATTCCATAGACACCTACAATCCCAGCAAAATGAATTACCATTACTTACCTCTGTTTATATTTGCAAATGGTCCCTCAACATCTATGGAGCTATGAGCAAATTCAGGCCCTCTGAAAGGCTGCTGAAGTTGCATCATACTACCCATGGATGGCTCACTTCCCAACGCGCCTCCATTCCAGTATTCAGATTGCGCCCCAGTAGCTAAGAATTGGAAAACAGACAAAAAAATCCCTCTTCATTGTCACTACACAAGGTGAATTGTCAGTCCTTAATACTCCAGCCACATACCACTGACCACATTTTTTTCTTCTTCAGCAGATTTCCTCACACCTTTGTGCGCTGTAGTTCTAAATGGTTGCTTGTCCAAAGTTAATGAGAATCCATGACACAAAAGGCTGAGGGTATTTCCTAATATTTGCTATTACATAGATTGCTCACATACCCATCTGAACCTTTTCCATGTTATTAAATTCCTCATACAGCAAATACAAGCTTTTGTACCTACTTCTTCTTTGTTAAAGATCTAACTCTGCTGTTCTGGAACACACAGCAGCTGACACTGGCATATGTCATCATCCAAAATGTCTATGACTCCCTCTAGTTTCAGGTGTGATTTTTGGATATGCTGGAGCATCATCTCTCAGATCTAGAATAAGAAAACTCAAAAAAGACTGGAAAACTCAGAACAGTTCATGGAACAACTTTTAAAAAGTGTTTAAGTAACTGTGTCTAGACAGTACTCTGTCTTCATTTATTCATTTATAACACCAGAAATGTGAGGTTCCCACAATCTAAACCAAGTTTGCAAGGTTTGCTGCTTTTACCCTTCAAACTACTTTTAGTTGCTTTTCATCTGGATTAGTAAAACCTTTTTTTCAAAACAACATAAATATCTGTCTTCTGCTTTACTATTTGGAGACTTCAGTCATGGTTCAACACAAACGTGTTGGGGGTGAAATCCTCACCTGTAACATCTGTACAATTATCATCCGAATCAGACTCTTCAGGATCAAACACTTGGATTCCCTGGGCCTGGAGTCTCTGGAGTTTTGCTTCTAGCTCTCGTTTGGCCCTCAGTAAGTCCTGAATCTCATTTTCTTTAGTTTCTCTAAAAATCTATCAGCAGAAAGGAAAAAAAAAAATCAGTATCTATTCCTGAGATCATGTTATCTACTTCCAATTGGAAAAGTTTCTAGCATTCATTTACCAGGCAAAGGCATGAAAATGTGAACCTGAAACCATCATGAATCAGAAATGAGCAGGAAACCACAGTTTAAAATGATCTATTTAAAAAAAATTTACCACTATAAACCTTAGCATACCATTCTGAAAGAAGCCTGCATTAGTATGTTCATTAAAAATTAAAATAACTCTTTTTACTTTTTAAACTTTGTCTTCTAAAATCTCTACATGTAAAAATTCTTTCAAAGGTTCCCTTTAATTCTTCCATGCCTTTATTTACAATTACATATGATCTTGTATTTACGTTTTATTCATGCCTTTATTTACAATTACATATGATCTTGTATTTACGTTTTATTGTTGCAGAAATTTAAATTTCCTATGACAGAAATTGATCAAGCATCTCCAGCTGTCCTGTTTATAACTTATTACCATCATGTGGGAAAGAAAACATAAATCTAGTTTTATATTCAAAGAAATGAAGTAGCCTTCAAGTCTCATTTTCTTAAATAAGGTCAGAACTAATCCATATATCTGACGAACATGAACTTCATGTAGCTACAGACAACTAACATTAAGGACATGAAGAATCTTGAAAGTAGTGAAAAACTAGGACCTACTGCTCTGTTTTGGGTGGCAAAAGTATCATCTGCAGCAAAGGAAAAGCAGAAACATCTGCCTGGCCTTTCAAGTCATCTCTGCAGAGTGCAAACTGTCTCTAACCATCATATTTTTGCAGTCAAAAGAAATGCACCAAGACACACTTTAAAAAAAATGTAAGCTAGAGGTGTTACACCTTACAATTCAAGATATAAAATTTATTCAGAAGTAATGGAACTCTGTGGAGTTCCACTGTTTACTAATGGAACACACTTCAGCATGTGTCAATTTGCAGCTCATGTTTTCTTGTCACTCTCAAAGATGAATATACTCCTGTGTTCAAATTCAATGCAGTAATTTCATTTATGATGTATCACTTCATATTCTCCTTTTAATATTTATAAAGTTATTTCACTTTTTTTTCCTCTTAGTCCTACAGAGAGGTTTCAGTAGTATCATTTTAATGGAAATAGGCCGCTACAGCTATGACACTCTAAGGTGCCTTTAAGAAGGAAAGGCCCTCATGAAAGCTACTGGAGAAAGGTTCATTTGGGAATGTGAACAAGTGACATCGATCTTTTTTGGTCATTTTCCCAGGAATAAAAAACTCAAACCATACCTTGAATTGCCTTTTGACCTTGTCTCGATCATGTTCAAAAGTAGCAGCTCTCTCCATGGCTTGGTATTTAGCTTCTAATGCACTTTCTTTCTCTCTAAGTATTTTCTGGTATGTTTTCTGAAGTGCCTGAAAACATTTAGTATTTCATTTTTTTCAGAGTTTTATTGCCGGTAAGAGGTTTTAGATTACTTTTCAGGTCTGACTACAGTATTATCTCAGCACCCTATATCTCTCCTTACTGTAGGGCAGCCAGAATCAGAGTAATATTCTGAACTGCAAGGGAACCACAAAGACTACTGAGTCCAACACCAGGACACTCCAACAGTCACACCACGTGCCTGACAGCATTGTCGAAACACTTCTTGAGCTCTGTCAGGCTTGTGCTGTGACCACTTCCCTGGGGAGCTTGTTCCAGTGCCTAACACCCTCTAGTGAGGAACCTTTTTTAAAATCCTGCCTAAGCCTCCCCTGGCAGAACTTCAGGCCGTTCCCTGTCTCTGGTCGCCGCGGCCGCGCAGGGTGCGGTCCCCATCTCCAGACGCGCACTGAGACGGCATCCCGATGGCCCAGCAGGAGAGCACCGGGACACCACCTCCCCAGCACCTTGCCTTCCCTCGCACCCGTCACCTCCCCGCCACAGCTTTCCCCAGGAAGCGGGACAGGACGAGTCCTTGGCAGCCTCAGCATCGCTGCCCAGTGCCCTCACCCGCGGGGCAGCGGGCGCTACCTGCAGCTCGGCGCGCAGCCGCTTGTTCTCCCTGTCCAGCTTGGCCTCCTTCTTCACCATGGAGGCCACCTCGTTGTTCTTGCTGACGCGGAAGATCTCGTACTCCTTCCTCAGGCGCTCGTACTCTGCCACGCACTCCAGCTCCTGCACCGAGGCCGTCGACTTGAAGCTGGCCCCGATGAGGCCGCCGGGCNCCGTGCCCGGCGCGGAGCCTTCCCGGCGGCGGCTGTGGGCCATGGTCCGCTCCTTGCGGCCGCCGGACGAGGAAGGAGAGCGGGAGGAAGCTGCCCCGCGGGCCGCCTCTCTCCCTCCCTCTCTCTGCCGCTCCCGCCCCGTCCCGTCCCGCGGGGGCTCCCGGCTCGGGAACGCCGCTGGAGCAGCCCGGGAGGGGGAGCGGGAGAGGGAGAGCCAGAGGGGCTGGCGGCGGGAATCTGCTGCTCTCAGCTAAAAGTGACGACGTCTTAGGGTTTTGCTGCTAAAAACGAGCTCATGTGAGGTCCCAGCAAACTTTCCCATTCCCGCTGCCTCCATCTCAGCCTCGTCGGGGATGCTTTATCAAAAAGAAAAAAAAGTGCTCATTTTCTCTTCACCGCGTCTGTTTCTCATCAAGTGTCCATTTCTGTTCTCTCTGTCACTTGCCCCGGAGCCCTCAGGTTGTGCCGCATCCCTGGCTGGTCTACACGATTATAACACATTTTTCTCTTTGGCCAAACCGGGACACACAGGTTGTGCCACCAGCTTTGGTGTTGAAGAGACATTGGAGGGGGAATTACCCCTCACCGACCAGAAGCTGTGACCTGTGAGACCAGCTGGCACTCTCCAAGGAAGAAGAACTGAGAAGAGCCAGTATTGGCACCACCAAGAAGTGAGCACTGGGCAGTGGTGCCATGTCGTGCCCGAGGTCAGTGCTTGCACCTTGTGTGCCTCATATGAAATTTGTGAATTCCCTATTTGACGATATTCCCTGCCAAGAATATGGAAGCCGTGGATTATCAGCCCCTTAAATTTTCCTAATGACATTTCCATCTCTGTCTCTCAAAACAACCCTGTTTGGTTCCTTCACCTGTCATGGGGAATTTGGTGCAACAGGTCCCCATGGCTGGGGAGAACAACCATTTGTTCCCAAATCTCAGAATCTGCCCTACCTTTGGCGTGAATGACAAAAATGTCACTACTTCAAACAGATTTTGCCTCATGTATGTACCAGGTTTGTTAGCCATGACCAAGGGAGCCATTTCCTCTTAACTATGAGGGAAAAAAAAAAATCTTAGAAATGTCTTTCCAATGAGACATTTCTGAGTTTCAAAATCTTCTGGCGGAAGAAGTTACTTTTGTGTACAGTAGTAGAAATAGAACAGTAGTCTATTTCTGCTACTGTAGAAATAGAACAAAAGATGTTGCTTTATTTCCCTGAGTAAAAACATTGGGTTTGGAGAATATGTGCTTTTTTCCCCTCCTAATTTTACCCCATTATTTTCATGAGGAAAAACCAATTCATTGTATGAATATAATTTATTGATAAGTCACATTGGTGATGAATTCCACTTAAACCCTGCTTCACTGAAAAAAATAGATACAGAATATTGAGGGAAGAGGAAGGGTGCTGCTATGTTTACTCTAATATCGACAGTAACATAGCTTGCAAAGTATTAGGTGATTCAGCAAGTAAGTCTGTAGTTCTGTAACAAAGCAAGGCTCTTGGTTTCATTTGTGTGTTGGTATCAGGCATTTTCTCCACTGCTGTCTGAGCTCTGGGAATAATTGAAAATATTCATGCTGGTGCTTGAACCGAATTATTTTCATATACTGAGTTTCTGAATATCAAAATCTCCAAGCTTTAAGCCTAGAATAAAAAGTGTAGTATTGTAAGAGCTCTTGGATTCCTTCTAATAATCCACTTGACATTAACAAATAGATTGGAAGAACTGTTAATGCTGTTTCTCTAATGCTGCCCCGGGTGCATTATGGAATTTTTATGGATAATAAAGATCATATTAAAACAACCCTTTCTAAACAGAAAAATTACACTGCTTCCCTATTGCTTCATGGATTGGTTTTCCTACTGTTTAGAGATTAGAAAAGCTTACTTCAATATCTAATTTGTAAACTAACAAAGTTTGCTTTAAATCACTGATTAAGACTATTCAGAAAGCAATCCAACTGTTCATTGCACAAATATTGGATACAATGTCTGAGGATGAGCTATCTTAGGTTTCAGAAAGGAATAGACCCACAAAATCATTTGCTGGAGAAAACACCTTATCGAGTTCTTTAAAAATTTCTCTTAACGTTATGCTACTTTTTAAAGTGTCAGTTGGACCAGCCCAATACTTAGTCCTTTGAGGATATTGATGCTGGGCATATTGTGTCATAAAATTATTCACTGGTCAGTGAAGATATTTGGGGTAGTTGAGCAGCTTCCTATTTACCATTTCATTATTTACATAATTTAGACAGTTTATCAAAATATACCAGGAGTGAAATGTGCTGGTTTAACCTTGGCCAGCTCTTATTACTAGATGATGTATTGTTGATGATTCCTACTCCTGACTTTATTTCATTCTAGGAGCTGTTGGTGACTGTTGACAAACAAGTTCTGTGGATCTAAGGACCATAGAGACAAGTACAGCTGCAGGAATTAGATCGTTGCAAGAAGGTTTGGTTTTATATGTGTATTATTAAGTTCAGCTCCGAGTTAGTAGATGCTCATTTTATAAAATAACGTATCTGATACCTATGCATTCCAGTAAAATTTAGTGTACAAGGTCAAGATATGGCAAGATAAGGGGAAGCTTAGGAAGGCTGAAGATGATAAGTTGTCACAGATTGATTAACCAATAAAAATGAGAGTCGCTTTGTTTAGAATGAATGGTGATAATGAGCTGAAAACAGAAGGTGCTTTAAATGAAAGACAAGTGACCAAACTTCTGCACAGCATCCTTTCTGTTAACTCAGAGGCTGGAGTGACTTTTAAGGCTGTATACTACAGACATAAGCAAAGTGTGTCAAAAATCCTTCACAAATCAATACTAAATTATTTTTGCCTATACTGAAGGGAGTTGAAAATATTTTATTATCTCATTCATTATTCAAAAATGTCTGTGTCTGATGGAACATGATAAGGGAATTCTAGTGAGGACATAGAGTTAAAATATGTAGAATGTAATTCTTAAAAGATCACTGTTGTCCTGTATTATACAGGCTTTTTACAAGGGCATGGAGTGATAGCACATGGGATAATAACTTTAAAGTGAAAGGATATATTTAGATAGATACTACCCACACTTTACTGTGAGGGTGGTGAGGCACTGAAACAGGTTGCCCAGAGAAGTTGTGGATGGCCCATCTCTGGCAGTGTTCACAGCCAAGCTGGATGGGGCTTCGAGCAATCAGATCTAATGGAAGGTGTCCCTGCCCGTGGTAGGGGGTTTGGAACTAGATAATTTTTAAGGTCCCTTCCAACATAAAGCCTTTTATGAGTCTGTGGTTCTAAATGGTATAAGCTCTAAAAGGAGGCTTGCTATTGTGCTGTTCTTTATTGACTTGTTGTCTTTCCCCAGTACTGTACATCGAACACAGAGTGCAAGTCTGAATAAGCCAAATGGCTGATCTACTTACTCAGCTTCTTTGTTTTATATAAGGAGGCCTGATGATTTTCAACTGAGATCTGCTTTGAATCTGGTACACTAATTGGTCCATAAAAGCCTGAAACTGCCAAATCTTAGAATTACTTTGTTGTTTTTTGCCCTGTTTTGAAATCTGCATTTTGTTCATCTGCGTGAAAGGCATCTGGACACCTGCCTCTGTCCTCCTCGGAGACCTTCACTGCTAAGCATCTGCAGTTCCATGATTCACCAGCCACTCTGGCTGGGATGTAGGGTTCTGGAGCCATGTGCAGCTGAGGCAATGGCTGCTGGATGGTGGAGAGGTAGATGTCTTCTTCCCTTTTTCATGTGTCACAGCATGGCTGTGGCTACGTCCATCGTTATGATTGGCTTACACCTTGCAGTCTTTCTGTGACCCAGCATGAAATTGTGTAACTGAGATTTGAGTCATTTGAGGTGTTGTGAGTATAGGAGACAGGGTAACTAAGAAATTGATCACAGTTCATCATTAGCTCAACAAGTTAGAAATTAACATTCATAAGGAAGACTTTGTCATAAACTTTTTTAGAAGTAGGACTGAAGACTGAAGTCTGAAGAAACATGCTGAAAATCCCATCTAAAATCTTAAGATAATTAATTTTAATAGGCATTTTTATGAGTCTCTAATACATCTGCATTTTCTTTTCAAGTTAAAAATAATTAAACATACCTGTGGTTAATTGTAGACTGCTTAACAAATTCAACCTTGAGGCATAGTTCTAAGTTCAAATAGCTACTGAACTTGCTATGTGCACTCATTTGTTACAGTCTGGCAAGTTGAAATCATCAGCTTCTTTCAAGGATCCATTTGCTGAGAGGCCTGAAAGTTACCTGGAGCAGAGATGATGAAAATCATAATGAAGGATAGGACATGTGCTTTCAAATGCTCCCACAACTTTACAAGTCATAGCCCTTTGCCACTAGAGGACAGCAAGACCTCAGGAAAATGGGGTTGTGTGAGGAGGTGAGAGAAAAGGAGAGAAATTCCTTACACAAGTTTTTAGAAAGCCTTAGTTCAGAAGTTACATGCTTCTAGGTATAATCAATCTTCTTAAAGGTTGAGTCAGTTTTGGAAGATACTTCAATATAAAATACAGAGGAGGCAGATAAATAAAAGCTGAAGTTTCAATGTAATGCTTTGTCTATCAGTTATGGATAATATTATTTGAAAAGTACAATACTAATTAGTTTTGAGAGCTGTATACTGTTTCCATTTAATTCAAATATAGTTTTGTATTGATTTTAGCCAGAATAGAGCTTTGCTTTGAAATCTTAGATAACTCGTAGGTGTTCTGATTTTTGATGAATACATTAGATACCCTTATGTAGGAAGGTTCTTACAGTCTGTTATTTAGAATGGAAATAATAGACTGAACACACTGAAAAGGAATCTTCTGCCTCTACACCTATCAATCCTTATTTATGTCTGTTACTTCTAATGCAAGGACTCATTAAAGGTTTCAACATAAACGATAGGAAATGCATTCAGAACAGTGCAATTCATAACCAAAATCAAACTTTTCACCTTCATGGCTTTAGAATGTCAGACAAAAACTTTTTTAATCTTTATGGTAGGTCACTTGGTGATATTTCTCCATTAAGGGTTCAAAAGCCTCTTTGAAGTGACTTTCATTTGTCATAAATCTGAATTGAGTTTTAACTGAAAATTACACAATGAGTTATAATCCTAGAAAGAAGAGCTCTGGAACATCTATTTTATCACTGAATCATCACTGAACTGAGAAGAACATATCAGATTTTGCAGTTTCATGGCCATGTTATTCCAGGCCAGTTGGATTAATCTATATGATCACAAGGCTGAAGAATAAATAATCTTGTTCACCAGAAAAGTGGGGTGAAAGTGAAATAAATATCCAAACAGCGAAACAGAGACACAGCAATGATAAGCAATTGCTGTTGCCATGCTCTTTATTGCTTCAGCATAGAGCTAGAAAACAACAATGGTGCATAGCAAGGAATATAGAGAAATATGCTGAAACTTGCACCTAATAATTTTGACGATCACTTACGAGTGCTCTTTAAAAAATGTTCTTGTGTTAGTGGGAATGTGAAATTCAATAGCACCCAAGTGAAATTTCACTAATACTTCCATGCTGCATTGTTCATCCCCAGAACATCTGCCTTCTTGGCAGAGCTAAGTGTCCCAATAACTTATCCTGTTCAGGATTTGCAAATTAGGCGTCCTAAATCTGAACAAAATTTTCTTTGGAAACACATGGAAATGGCACTGCCAATAGGAAAGTTTGGTACCTGAGTGAGCTTTTTAGCCAGTGCTTTTTTAGCCTGGAGCAATTAGATCCTGCATCTTTTGTTTCCCAGAAGGTTGGCTTGACCAAGGGCCTATAGGCAGTACTAGCCTCAGACTTTCTACAGTTGTCTGGGGAGAACTAGTATGTCATACAGCAGAGAGTGCATGTTTTATGGGACCATAAGGAACTATAGGAGTCATGGTTCTGTGGATTCCTCTCCTCTTCCAGCAAGCTAAAAAAAATTTATTCTGTCTCCAGATGTACTCAGCTATGCCCAGATGAGGATGAAATGAACTCTTACTTCATTTTAGATGCCTGACTCTGGGAAGCACCAGAGATCTCAAGAGTGATCAGGTATAAACCATAGTCATTCTTCATCATTCCTTTAGATAGCTATTCTCTTTGGCATTCTGTATTCTGTCTGTGCTTAAATGTGACTCTGCCCTTGTAGTCTCTAGAGAAGTCAAGCGTTTAAAGCCACAGAGCGCACTGGCAGGGCAAGAGGCTTAAAATTTGGTGTTACAGTGCTAGAAGATGTCATATTCAACCCTCTTTCTAAGGTACCAATTCAGTAGTGTCCTTAATCATGCCTAATCTGTAACCGTGTCAGTATTTACTTTGAAATCCAAGGGGCTAATTCCTTCCTGACATTTTTTCTTGCAGTTGGTGTCATCCTTATCTTCAAGCACAAGCAATTTTGTTTTTAGGAGTCATAAAGACAGCCACAGAGATTTTTTTTTTTCTGACTTGATCAAATGCAGAAGAAATTATGTTGAAATCCTGTGAGAAGTTTCTTCAGAAATCCCTGCATTGTTAGGCTAGGGTAGAAGTGCCAGCAGAGGCATGGCATGTGGTATGTTGAATCCCATCTTTAAGAAAATAAATACCAGAAAGCTTCCCAGAAGTTCTTAGTGCATTTGAAACTCTGATTTCAGATCTGAACGAGGCCCATCAAAGGATTATATGCTCTGAACTTCCAGAGGCAGGTCCTTTTCATCTAGCTGAAAATTAAATACTAAGTTCCTTTAGTTTTCATTGATCCCCCCAGTTTTAATTATGTAGCTTGAAGTGCTTATTACAGGGGTGCCACTATATTTTATTATGTGTACTGCTAAACAGGATACAATTTCAAGAAATTAATTGGATAGTGTGGAAATTGCTGAAATGAAGAATGTTAGATATTTTCCATGGAGTTCATGTTATTAGATAGAAAATGTAGTTACTTGTGTGCTACATTAGTTCTGCATTTATGAGCTGAAACTGGCAACCGCATGATGTAGAATTTTATCTCTAAACCATTATGTGGCATATTTTTGAGTCAGTTTATGTAGTTTCCTAAAAATGTTCTCATGCTACTGGGGTAGCAGTTCTTTTTAGTACTTCATTTTCTATTGTGTTTAAATTCTCTATATGAGACATGTATTGAAACCAAATTATGTTTCTCTTTTTATAACTGCAGCAGATTCTAAATATCCTGAGGCTATACCTGACTGGCATACAGAAAGATTAGATAACCATTGCATAATAGGAGTAGCTGAAGAACACTGGAGCTGCAAATACTCTTTTAAACATATGGAATTTTAAAAATGTGACTAAAATGAAGAAGGATTTCGGGGTCAGATATATATTAAGTTACAGCTTATGCCTTGAAGACTTCAAAAGAAAGGACATACCACATAATTCTTACTTCATTTCTGAAAAGTTATTTTCCCAGTTGTCCTGTACAAATTTTTTTTTCTCCCTTCCAATCTTCATTCCCTTGTCACCTTTCACCATCTTTCAGTACATGCCAGAGGAATAGTCAGACAACCAGACAAACACTAGTAGGGCCTCTTCACTCTGATACTCAAGTATGAGTGCTGCAATGGCTAGACGTTTCTCTTCACTCTTTTAGGTATTGCTCTGCACCACCAGTCTGACTTCATCCACTCAGATCCTAATTTAGTCTTCTGTCTCTTAAAAGAAAAAAAAAGAAAAAAAAAAACCAAACCAAAAAATACCTCCAACAACTGCTGTTTGAAGAGACATCACATCTGATAAAGGAAGGGGAAAAATATGAGAGGTATCTTTTTGGCTTGGGGTCAACATAGATGAAAGTATGTTCTGGACTGCAGACTCATCAATATCTCTGTGGTAGGAAGCAGAGCACAGATGTTTCAAATCATGGAGAAAAGACAAGGCAAAGTGCTTGGTGTGAGGTACAATCTTTAATACTTGCTGGTATCTGAAGTGCATTAGAAAACAGTCTTTGCAGTCACGAGGGCTAAACTTCTTTTTGAAAGTTTCTGCTCTGCACAAAGAAAGCCAGCAGTAATGAGAAGAGAGACCTAAGTCCCCAGGGCAGTTTCTAAGAACTAACAAAGCAGACTTTTTCTACATGTTTTAAAGACCTCTTAAGGTCCTTTTAAAGACCTTTAAAGACCTTAATGAATTGAAAGGGAAACCAGGCTATAAAACATCTTTTCAATGTATTTATAAACAGTACAGTATCACTTTATTCTCAAGCAAAGTAAATAAAGCCGTGAAATACATAGCTCAGACCTGTCAAAAACATACTGCCTTTGAATCAGAAGTATTTCCCACTACATCTTCAAAACAATTTTAAAATTCTGTCTGGCAATGAGACTAGTCTTCAAAACAGTAACCCTACCTAGCTTTAAACTTAAATGTCAGAGCTGAGCTTATGTTCACAATGGAACTAAATGATGAACAGCACCAATTGAATGACCTTTATTGAGTAAACAATTTGTTGCAGTCTCTGGTGAAGCCTTTCCATCGACATGCCTTTAGATTAGAGGATACCTTTGAATAAACAGTACTGATAGCTAACAGTAAAGGAAACATACAAAATACTACTTTATTTCCCCATTCTCCCTAAAGCCTGTCACATCATTCTCATATACCTGCTAAAGAAATGCCCAAGGCTGCTTGAAACACTCAGAGATTTCTTTGAAAATTAAGCTGCATGGAAAGGAAATTGAGAGTGAGGGCAACCTTCTTCCAGCTACACAGGTGATGGAAGAAAATAACTGTAATTTTTGGGTTAAGGGCCATCTTGTGTCAGAAGGTTAGGTAGCAATGAGCTTTTCTTTTCCCCCACCAACACTTGAATAGCTTGGTGTCTTGGTTTGAACTTGGAAATCAACTGGGCACTAGTGAAGTACCTTTGCTTTGAGGTACTGTGGCAGTGCTTCCTCAGGGAGTCAGGAGTACCAGGGTGGGGCATTCAAATCTAGTAAATAGCAAACTCGTGTGCTAGGTTTCTGAACAAACATCTCCAAATTCCTTCTGCTGGCAATGTGGCAATGCCTTTTTGGAATTGCATTCCAGGGTCCATTCCCTGCAGAATGTACTATGAAAATAAGGCCATGTCTCTGTTCTCTTCTTGTTGCAGTTTAGTGCATGGTATTAACACAGAGTAATGTCACAGAATTACAGAATATGCTGAGTTGGAAGGAAATGACAGGGATCACTGAGTCCAAGTCCTGGCTCTGCACAGGACCATCCCCACGAGTCACACCTTGTGCCTGAGAGGATTGTCCAAATGCTTCTTGAATTCTGTCAGGCTTGGTGTTGTGACCACTTACCTGGGGAGCCTGTTCCAGTGCCTAACCACCCTCTCTCTAGGTGAGGAACCTTTTTTGAATGTTGAACTTAAACCTCTTCTGACTGACCTTCTGGCCATTTCCTTGGGTCCTGTCACTGATCAACAAAGAAGAGATCAGTGCCTGCCCTTCCTCCTCCCCTTATGCAGAAGTTGTAACTGCAGTGAGGTCTCCCCTCAGTCTCCTCCAGGCTGAACAAACTAAGTGACCTCAGCCACTTCTCACCAGGCTTCCCTTCCAGATCCTTCACATTCCTTTTTGCCCTCCTCTGGACACTCTCTAATAATGTTTTTATGTTGTGGCACCCAAAACTACCCCAGCACTCAAGGTGAGACCACCTCAATGCAGAGCAGAGTAGGACCGTCCCCTCCCTTGCTCAGCTGATGCTGTCCCTGATGCCCCCCAGGACACTCTTGGCCCTCCTGGCTGCCAGGGCACTGTTGACTCATGTTCAACTTGGCATCAACCAGGACCTGCCCTGGAGAGGGCAGTGTCCAGATGTATCCAGTGTTTGGATACATCTTTTCAAAGGCCAATGTGTGCCTTTGGTTAGCCTGAAACATAGAATGGTGTTTAAGAGGTTTAGGTTTGTTTTTCTGAGTATAGGCAAATACATGTTCCATATGAAGTGTCTCCTTAGGCACCAGGCACTTTCAGAAGGGTGTGAAAGCAGAATACCAGTCTAAGAACGCAGCTCACAGACAAATGTTCAGAGCACAGATGGGTTGCAGTGCCTGAAGCCCACAGGGAATGAGCAACAGAGTTGAGCATGTGTTTTCTTCCGTGATGGTTGGGTAGAGACTGCGTTTGATAGTGGGTTCTGATTTTGTATTTCAGTGCAGTCATGAATTTTCATGAGATTCAAGAAGATACCTATTCAGTTAGTTACACTGTAGGGGAATTTTGCTGAATGTATGAGTATCTTGCTCGCTTATAGCATGTTGTCATTGGGGGGAGAAGAATTTGAGTCTTCTTTTGTCAGTTATTTAAAACAAACTGGTGAAAGCAAGTGTAGTAAGCAATCAGGTCAGTGCTAAAAAGTTCCCTCCCCAATTCTGTGCTAATTAATGAGGAATTAACTTAAATCTGTGACAAATTCAACTAAGAATTCTTTAGTCTTTTTGTGTAGTAAATAAATTATTTGTCAACTTGAAACCTATCAGTAAGTTTATCAGGTAAAGAAAATTGTTCTGTGCATGTTCATGCTTCTGCTATGTTCATGCTTCTGATATTAATTCAGCTGTTTATCTCCTTTTATATGTTTGCATCTCATTAATTGTCACATGCATAATTTATGATCTAGTTTTTGAAAGCACAGATTTCTGTACATTGATCCCTGTATATCTTCTTGTGAAGTTTTGCTGTCGAAAACTTAAAAACTAAGAGGATCATAGCATATTAATATATAAACCTGTTCAGAGTGACTGAAAGAAGCAGCATATATCCCCTGCAAACGGATATTGTCTCTTTGCAGGATTCCAGCTACATGGAAAGGACATGAAATTGTTTGATTGATTTTTCCAGTAAGTGATGCATGCATATTTGGTTACCTGAGACATTTAAAGTACATCTAAAACAAGTTGTGCAGGATTTGGAGAATTTGATAGGGTGCTTGGCAGTTTTCAAGGTCATGTGGCTGGGTGATCTGCAAGAACTCTCAGAACAGCTGAGGTGTTACAGGAGGACAAAAGGGTAGGAAGAGTAGGGGGCTGCAGGGGAGCAAAGTTGGAAGCAGGAACCTGCCCTGGAGCAACACGTTTGGATGTAAGTGGGGAGGTGAGAAGTGGATATTAACAGAGCTTCAAGCAGCTACACTTCCATTTGGTTAAACAGCTGTGTGCTTGCTGCTCTCAGAAACATGTTTTCCTATTGCAGCTTGGAGCTGATTCATTCAGAGATGCACTCCAGACCATAGCATAATGAAGCAGAGCCTTGCTTTCTATCTGGGTTATGATATTTAATTAAATACCAGGTAAAATATTAAAAACACCTCTATGTGACTTAGAAATCCAACTTACTTTTTCATCAGATTTCTTAGAACAATGTTGAACTGGTCTTAAAATCTGTTTGAACTAGTGTAAAAGTGGAGCCTAAATACCAGTGTCTAATGTGCAGCCATAATTATTTATTTTAAAGAATCTTAGTGTTTGTTAGGAAATGTAGAAAATGAGAAATATTATTGTTGCACTTTTCCTTTAAGTCACTTATGCTGGATTGTGAGAATGAAGAGTAAGCAGTGATATTGGCAGAACAAAGTGAGAATTTTGCTAAAAATGTAAAGGAGAAACCAAAGGTGAAAGAAATTGAGTGCCCTGAAGAATCGTTTTTCTTCTTACATTATTCTTTCCCAGACCCATAACACCTCTGAACAGATTATTCTATTCTTAATTTTTGTATCTTCTAATTTTCTTCTTTTAATTTTTGTATCTTAAAAGTCTACATTATAATTTACTTAGATTGTGGAACCTTTTGTTTTAAACCTTCACTAATGTCTGTTGTAAATACTATTTGCATTGATGAAAGAAATGATTTTTTGGGGGAGTTAATATTTTTCTTCAGTCTCTCTTGCTTAACTTTGTTATAATCCTTTTGGTAAATATTTTAAAATAATACATATTAAAGAGAACTGAAATATGGAACAAATTTGGAAGATTTTAGGAAGGTAGCAAAATCTTAAATGTACTTGAGATATTTGCTGACTCATCCTTACTGGGTGACAAAATATACTGTATAAAAAAGCTATAAAGAATGGTAAGATTACATAATACTTGGATTTGAGTTGTTCTTCTGGGCTTTTGGTTCTGAGATAAAATACATCCACTTCAGATGTAGCTTCAACAGCTCTTGTTTTTCTCCATTTGTAAGTAGTGCAAATATTACCGAAGCATCTGTGTGCAGATATAGGTAAGAGTCACTCATCCATGTCTTTTCTGCAAAGCTGGTGCAGTTAACAGGGCTGGCAATCAACAGCCTTCATTCTTTAGACCTTCCTTCTTCTTCCTGTAGAAGTGATTCCTGCAGACCCAAATTAGTCTGAAATAAATGAAGACAAAACCAAACCCAAACAGTTCCATAAATGACATGTCATCTTGAGGTGAGGCTGTGACAGGAAAGGACTTTCTACAGTTTATGTTTTTACTTCTGCAGAGAAAAAGCTCAGCCTGGATGTAAATAAGCCTTTTACATATTCTGTGGGTTGGATGAAAATTGTAGTATAGTATCACTCATGGCACCATTTTCATCATATTTCATAATTTTGTAGAAAACTGCCTGCTTTAGTTGTCCACTTCTTTCAAGAAAAAGTGTGTTAAAGGATTTGAATTGTGATAGCTCAATGTCCATATTGCTTATTCATATTTTTACTCAAACCCCCTGAACTTTATGGAAAAATATGTGCTGCATTCCATTTTTAAACCACCTATTCATGGAGCCCCATATCCAAAACAAGTTGACTCTTAAAGAAGTGTCTCCTGTGTGTTCCACTCAAATACGTATCCATTTGGCAAGCAAATGTGTGTTTCTTAACAAAGCAGATTAAAAACTTGGAGGTGCTTGTGAAAAACTCTATAACTTTTCACAGAAACATAAAGAATCATTAGCAACATCACGGAATATAATCAAAAATGTAAACAGAGAACTGCTTTTCCTTAAAAACAGAAGTGAAAAATTCTCTCCTAGAAAACCTTCATAAAGCAAAAGTAGGATTATTTCAATTGCACAGTTCATGTCAAAAATTTTCTAAAGAAAGTGTAATCCTGTGTTAATGCAGCTTCTTTAACTTGACTGTACAAGGTTGTGTTTGAACCCAAAAACCTCTTCAGGAGTTTTAATATCTCTCTGAATACTCTGGAAGAAGAGTGAGATTCTACAAAGGAGACTTTGCACCAGTTATTTTAAGTCTTCCAAAAAGAGATTTTGTAATTTTTGTACATCAGTGGGGTTCTTTGTGTTTGCAGAAGCTCAGTCTTTTAATATGTCTTTCTTTTTTTCATCACTTTGAGCATATAGGGTTATAAATCTCCTTTAGAGTGACTAATGATAAAATTCTTGCAAACACAAATGTAAATACATCAGAACTGTATTTTCTAGGGTGGCAATTCTGCATCACTCCAAATTTTTCAGTCGACATTAGATTTCTGTCAATTAATTTCCTTCAACTACAATGTTGAGCTAGATTCAAGGACTGCTCTGTAATATCTAGGAGATTTTTTTTTTTAATCTTGGCGTCAGGTGACATGATTGAAAAATTCTTTTCTCTTCATGGATACTGGATCTTGAAAAGGGGGAGGGGATTGGGAAGTTAGAAACCACTAAATGAAGGCAGAGGACAAAATGGCATGAAAGGAGAAAAGTATAAAATAAATGAGATAAAGAAGGATATAGATGGGCATTCAGTTTCAGAAAGTCAGAAGAATGTATCTGACAGACCACAAAAGCAAGTGCAAGGGAAAGAGTTGATTGAAAAAGAATTTGCTACATTGCACATTCTCATCAGAACCAAGCTTTGCACTTAGTAGTCCAAGCCTTCAACTTCTCAAGTACACTGGTTCCATCAAATAGAGCTGAATTGATCCCATCTTTCTTTTGCCTGATACCAATCAAAAGAGAAGAAAATGAAGAAATTCCTAGGGTCCAGCAGGCTATGAAATGCATTTTGAATAATGCAGCTACTTCTACAATACCAATTTAAATTTATCAGCTTAGTTACTGTGCCAATTAGCTAGAAATAGATCTTGTCATTAGATAACACAACAGCTGTATATTTGATATGATTTACTTTGCTTCTTCTGATGGCAAACACTGCTACATCGTAGTGCCAGATTGATTTTTATGAAGGGAATTCTAGCTGATATAAAACATCATCATTCCACTGACTTAAATCCATCCAAGTCTCAGTTTAGGTTGGGAGTTTGGCCAAAGTGTTTGATAGCTGATACCAAGAAGGTAACAGGGGTAACAGTAATGCAGCAGGAAAAAAAAAAGAGTGATGAGAGATCTTCATTCTATGAAAAGCTTATCTGATTTCTGACTGAAAAAGTTATAGGTGCAAGCTATGACTGAAATGATTGGTGCAAGCTCCCGTCTTACTGAGGAGCTCATTTACTTTTATGCATGCTGACCAGAGAGTCCTGTAAAGAGAACACGGCTGCATACCTTAATTCTAACAAGGGGAAAAAAACTTTCACCTACTCATTTGCTTTGCTTTACATCAAAGAATGGCAATGAATGTAATTGTCCAGCAAATGAGAACAACAATCTGCCGTCTTGTTTTGTAGTATTGATAATTTTCTTAATTCTAACAAGGGGATTTTCAGATGCAATGTTTCAGATTTGTGTCCTATAGTAAAATAGATGTGTTACTTTAATAGAGATATATTATTTGAACTTATTATTTTGTATCCATATCAACTCATTTTTTCTCAGAGCTTCTAGTAAATTGGAATTCAGTGTTTGTATGATTTCTAGATAGTATCAGAAGGCTTTTGATTATTTGTGTAGCAGCTGGATATGAATTTCCCCAGACATTTCTGAGGTTTGAACCAAATCCTTCTTGGAGAGGATCTATGAACTATCACTGATCATAAAAGAATCAACATGACTGAAATGAGTTAAACTGCTACAGAGTATATCAGACTTGGAATGAGTGCCCTGGGTTACTACATTGGCTAAGAGGAATGGCTTAAGGTCCTAAAATTGCATGAATAGTGAGAGCTTTTCTTCACTGATGAAGTAGATAAAAATGCAGTTTCCTGATTTGCATTGGGTCTTAAAATTAATGGTAGTCCTACAGAGCCAAGTGCTAGCAATTTTTAAAAAGCAAACCCAAGCCCAAAACCCCACGTATATTTGAGGTTTCCTCTTTACAAATTTAAGATGAATTGTGTTTTACCAAAGTCATGAACAGTGTGATTTTCAAACCTTTCTAATTTTACTTAAAGGAATATTGAAATATTTCCATAGCTTCTAATTTGTATTTCTGTTTAACCATGTCAGAGTTTTGACAGTTGCATTTTTCCCCTGCTGATTTTATGCCTTTTGAAAACTGTTTCCCTCCATAATCTGTATGGAACAAAAGCAATCTCTGGGGCTGATTGTCATGGTACTTTATTTCCATATTTTTAAACTGTGTGAAAAGAAAGAGTTGAGCTACATAAAGCTACATGAGCAAAGTCACTCAGTGAACATATTCAATAGTAAGCATTTAACAGAAGGTACAAGGGCACTGTTATACTTTGGGCTTATATGGGCTCGTCACTCCCCAGTGGGCAGAAATAGGTGAAGCATAGACTGTTTGTAGGGTCTAAAATGAAACATATGCAGTAAGCCTTTGAAGGAAAAAGGTCTAATTTTCCTGGTTTTTAATGTCAGCGAAGAAGAACCCAACCTAATGATTTAGACAGCTGTCACCTCCTTAGATAGCATACACCAGTGGATAAAGCAAAATTAAAAGCAGTTTTGTTTAAAGGCAAAATCAAAGAAAGCTGTGCCCTATGAACTGTTCTGCAGCCTTCCGTATGTTCTAAGATGCAATGATCTTTGCTGATGCTATCTTCAAATGGAAAAGAAAAATGAATTTTAGTGGTTCACAGAACATCAAACTTGTAGTGTTGTTTATCAGAAGATGTTGAAAGACTTTGGAGAATGTTCACAACTCTTACAATAAGGCATCTTCAGTTTAAGTACTTTGCTGTGAAAGTTGTGGCACTGTATAGTGAGAAAGATGTGAATGCCAGATAATGTTTAGTGAAATAAAAATTCTTACACATTCCATCATACTAAATCTTTTTACACATTTTTAAATGATTGTGCTGCATGTACTGAAGCAGTGTGTTTAGATATGATAGTTGTGATATTTCACTACACAGTATTTTAGTTAATATAGTATAATTTAATACTTAAATATACAGTGTAATTTAATACTTAAAATAGTATTTTATAAATATGGAAAAGGCCATCATGTCATATATGTCTCCTTGATATATGAATATTAAATATTTTAATAAAGTACCTTTTTAATTAAATAAAAGATAAATATCAACTTTAAAATGTTTTAAAATTCTGAGTTCTTTTCAATAGTAGTATGAATTAGATGGAGTGGCAACCATTTCATTGTAGTGCCTTCAGTTTT
>WBNO01013520.1:0-58893 GCA_013400575.1 Peucedramus taeniatus | reverse complement strand
TCTTTCTTTCTTTCCTCCCTTCTCTCAAGTAACACCTGTAAAAGAAAGTAACCCATTCAGGTAGGATTTCATGTCACCATGATCCTGTGCTAACCCTTTCTATTTACAACCAGGCTGACTGAACCATCTATACAGTTACTCCTGTAAGGTCCAGATATCCCTGCACCTGCTGCCTTAAACATCATCTGCAAGGGTCTGAAGGAAGGCAGCAAAAGAGGAGAAACAGATAAAGCAGATACAAATATAAATATTTGAACAATACTAAACTTATATTAGTAGTTGGTGTAAAATTGTTAACTCCAAATGGCATCATTTCACCCCCAATAAAATCAACGGGAACGGAGTGTTTCTCCATGTGTGTGATTGCTTTGTTGCTACAGTTTTTTGTTGCTAAGATTTTGTCTGGAGCTTCATTTGGACCCATACAAAGACAGCATTGTAAAGTGTAGAGAGATTTATTTAAAAACACCAAGAATATTTAAGCTAACAGCCTCAAAATAACACATTAATAGAGAAAAAAGAAAGAGAAAAATGTCTTTCTTTAAAATTGGAAATCCAGTGAACTATTTTTGCTGGAATTTTCCAAAAATTGTTCGTCTTAGAGTAGACATCTGTCATGGGACATATCAATCTGAACAGTTTAAATATGGCAATTGTAGGCGATTCAAAGAAGGGTCTTCAAGACAAAATTTTTAATCAACCTTAGATAAAAGCATTTATTTGAAGTAAAATAATATTACTCTGTAAAAAAAAATCCATGTAATGTATAGGTGAACAGACCTATATGGTTTTCTCAAGGCCTATCCATGTGTACATAATTGTGAGTACATGGTTAGGAAACTGCCTTTGGAAAAAAAATTCTTTAAGCAAAGGCTGAAAAACAAAACAAAAAAGCAACCACCAAGCAGTTAAAGTTGTCATTTTTTAGAGCACAGCATATCTGCTTCTTCTAAATTTATTTTCAGAGTTCAAAAGACATCATTGACTAATTATTTGCCAAATGCAGTACTATTGTTTAAATTGTACACATCTTAGTTGAAAAACACTTTTATTTCCCTAATGCTTTCTCTAAGCATTTTTTTCCTGCCATTTTGTAATACATTGCATAAAATCTCCTGGGTACAATGAAAAGAAAAGAATTTTCCATTTATCTTACGAGTCAAAGGTATTTCAAACTTTAAGACAAGAATACTGTGGGCTGATTTTCATTGGAGAGAATTAATCTCTGAGGTTTTAGTAATTGAAAAAAACTAGGATTAACGCTTTTGAATCATTAATGCACGTAATTTTCAAGGCAGTCTGAATCCTTTTAATTTAGGTGTTTCCAAAATCTCTTTATTGGGGCACAGAGATACCTTCTGGACATTAAGGTCAGTCTCTGTAAACACTTCTGTTGGCAAGGAGTAACTTCAGCTGGCAAGGAGTAAAATTCACTTCGTTAGTTTTATGCCTATTTTCAAAAGCATAATGAAAATAAACAGTTATAAACTGAAAAGATTTGCAGCATTCCTCAATTCTGCTGTGTCCCCTCCTGCCACATTAATCACAAATATAGCTGTGCTTTGGATACTTCTAGATCTTTTCTGAAATGATTAACCAACACATGTCACCTTCTACCCCCATTAACCTCATACTTATTAGAAAAAATATGAAGCTACTGAACAGCTAATGCCTGTTTTGATATCCAGTTCTTGTGGGCTGGAAGTGTCTGTGCCACAAATAATCTGTCAATTTGTGCTATACAGCTCTTTAGCAGAAGCTAGTTGCATTTCACAAAATATTGAAGAAATCTTCAAGACAGATTAAACACCCACAGCAGCACTATCATCTTAATCAGAATAACAGTACTCAATAACTGACTCTTCCACCTGTGTGGTCTTTAAGCAAAAATCACCTTTTTTTTCTTTCTTTTTTCTTTTTTTTTTTCTCCACTGGAATATGAAGAAAGGCTGTGAAAAGTGAGTTTTGTTGTTTTGGCTTAAAGTGGTTCTCCCAGGTAGACTAGGTATTTTATGAAATAAAAGCCTAAATGTCTCTCACAAATCCTCAGCACTTTTGCTCAGCTGGTATTAAGGCTCTTGAACTGAAAGAAATAGGATGGCTGCTTCTCCCAATTTAAGAAGGGGAAACATCAACAGAAAAAGCTATTTACTGGAGCTATAGTGAACCAGCTACTATACTGTGTAGGAAATGAATTTTAATTTTCACAAAATTGCTTAGTAGGTTGGTTTGCTCAGCCAAGTAATTCTTCTGGTTAATAGCTTTTCAGGAGATTTTGCCATTACAGATATATTGGAATTCATATTCTGCAGTTATAATACAAGTGGGTCTTAATTCAAGACCTGGTTAAAGCAATTTTGGTACAGATGTAACTATTGCATCATTTTTTCAGTGATGATTGTGTTTGGTGGATCCCTTAAGATTTAAAATGGATCCAAAATACTTGAGATACGATTACACAAGAAAAGTTGTTAGGCATTTTCCATCTTAATCCATTGGTATTTAAATATTTCATGGCACCCTTTACATTATGAAGTAGTGTATTATATTTTCAAGGTGCTATTAAATCATCTGTGAAACCTCCTCATGGAAAGCTTTGTAGAATTTCAACTACTGAAAACCAGGAAATAATTGTTGTGGCAAACCTTAATCTTTATATGACTATGAAGGGAAAAGGATTGATATTAAATATTTTTAGACAGCAGCATATCTGAAAAACTTTCATACTGGGATCTGGATTTTAAATGTTAATTTCCTATACCCTTCTTAAAATCTTTATAAGCAGAGGGGGAAATTTTCTGTCTCCCAGGGATACAATTCTTTAATCACAGTATGTGCATCTTCAAATACCCTTTTGGGTTTATATTCAAACTTCACCTCATCCTAAAGTAAATATCCAATGGGGGTCAGGAGAATGTTAAATGTGCCTAAAATGATTAGCTCAGATGTGGATTTCTGTGTTAATGGTGTCTAAAGTTAGGAGAAACAAATACACCTCTGAAACAGGCTTACTAGATTCTCAAATCCTATCAAGAGGAAGAAACTTTTCCTGTTATGCCACTTCATAAAGAATTACAGAATTCATTCTTCTGGCCATACTGATACAATACAGTTGATACAACAGAGTAAATAAATAAATAAATAAATACGTAATAATGAGCATAACACCATATTTTGTTTTTCCACAGTAAAATTAAAGCAACTAAGATATTTTCATTTTATGTGCTTAATTAGGGCCTTCCTTTCTTTAATTTAAGCTGCTTTTTGTTGACAGCGATGTCAATAGCAGTTCAAAATGGACAGTTTGTTTAAGCAAATGATGATACCTGCATTGCATATGAACTCAAGCTAAACACAAATCTGTTCCAGAAAAATAACCATTAAAACCAGCACAAACTGACAAAACTTTTGTTGCATTTCCAAAACTTTTAATCTCTCTTCATTTTTATTTGTTTCTTGTAAACAATCCCATAATTACAAATGGCTTTGATGTCAGGTATTTTCTGTTTGTACATTACTTCATAAATTTACTGATTTGGGCTCATTTGGGATATTAATGTCTATTTTCTTTCCTCATATAATGGAAAGTGGCCTTTTTTATTATCAGTTCATTTAATATTATTTGCTTCAAAAGAAAAAGCCTAGATTTCTCAATACTATTATATTTTGAGTGCTATCCACCTTTTATAACATTTTTCCCTTATATGCTGTCATTTTAATTTGTAAAAAGTCTCAAGCACCGGTTTGTGCTTTCAGTAGCACTGTAAAATCTCAGTCAATCTGTTTGCATGAATTATTGTTTACCAAGGGAACAGAAAATCAGTCACTTACTAAGTCCTGAAATCAATCAGGTTATGTAATACAATTTTATTTTAACTAAGAGATGTAGAGCGTTTCAAGACACAGATGCCCTAAAAAAAATCTCTAAACTTTTCCAAGGCTTTTTAATTTCCCCAGTGGTCATTACAATAACCTTGCTTNTACATGCTTAGGGAGTCCCCTTCAAACCAGGTTTCAATTTTTCTGCCATTGCAATGGCAATAACAATGCCTCCTTTCCTCTTATAAAATGTTAAAAGTCAGTCAAGAAACAATAACCAACAGCAATAAATTACTAGCAAAAGTAATAGCTGTCTTCCACATATATTGATGTAAAAACTCAAATGAGACAAATTTTTTTCACTGCTAAAATTCTTTTCCAGAAGTCTTAATTGGGAAATTTCAAAATGTTTTCTTCCAATTTGGCAAGACGTTTTCTCCTCCAGAACTGCTATAACACCTGCCAGGAATTGTTATTCAGCCATCTTGACTATTAACCTCCATGGAACTGGGTTTGTAACTGGATAATCTTTAATGTCCTTTCCAACCCAGGACACCATTCTGATTCTATGATTCTGTGATTCTACGATTCTGATTCTATGGCTGTATTTAATGATGTCCTTCTCAGGAAAATTTTCTTGGCCAGAATTACATTTCCATGGGCAATTTGCTCATTTGCTCAATTCATCCTAACAAATCAACCTAAAGTTTCTCAGATATATCTACAGTGAAATTTCTCATGTTCATTAGCAGAGGCAACCATAAACAACCTCTTTGTCTCCCCCAAAAAGTATGGGGTCTACCAGTTGATCTTGCTCCCCAAGGCACAGCCTGAAATTAAGAATTCTATTCTTCCTCCAGTTTAGACTGAAAAAACTGTTTCAGAAATTATATTTTTTATAACCTTGTCCTCAACTCCTTCGACATTTTTGAGTCTAAATCCATAAAAGGACTATCAAAAATCTGTAACAAAAACTGTTCTCAGAATTCTCTGACTCAATTCCCAGTTTACACAGTCCTAGGTCTGAGCATTTTTAAAATGTAAGGTACCTTGGGAGAATTAAGTAGAAGGATATCTTGTTGCTATCTTCATTCTAATTGAAGCTGATTATTGCTGTGGTGTTTTGGTTTGGCAGAAGTTTTGCCTTTTCAGAGCTTTCCTAAAGTCTCCTCTTTTTCTTAAGTGATCCTCAGAGAGGTCTTTTTGTGTATCTGAAGGGAAACAGACTGACTGTCATATATCCCAACTTTGGGCACCTAACTTAGGTTCAGCTCGTCTGTTTCATTTAGAGTCATTTAAAAGCTATCAACAGAAATCAGCCATTATATCAGCTGGAGGGGAGGAAATTCTTAAGCGACACATCTAAAACCACCTGCAACATTTATCTTAAGGAGGGGTGTAACCAGCCTAGACTGAGGCCAGCTGGATTGTACCTAAAATTAGGTGCTTAACTGCTTCAGTTCAGACATTCTGAGTCATACTGTGAGTCACTCTGTACATGACAGTTTATAGAGATAAAAAACCTTAAAATTAAATGTTCAGCTTTTAAATACTTAAAGTCATTGCAAATATATCAACATCTGAGTAATCTTGTGTAGGTGGCATTTACTCACTTTCCCATAGAGGCCATGGCTTTGATGGTATCACCAAGGAAGTGGGAGCAGAGGAAATGAGGTGCTTCATCACATTTATTTGAGTCCCCAGTAGATTTGCACCTTCCAAACAAAGGACATCTGAGAGGAGGGTTGAGCCTGACAGTGGTGCCTGTGATGCCAGGGCTGCAGTACAATCCATGGAAGCAGGTGTGAGTAGCTGTATGGATTCACTCTGACTGCTCAGTCAGGCCATGTAGGCACTGACATTCATGTTTTTGTAAGTTCAGTAGGGGTTGACTTTTTGACTTTTTTTTCACATATATATATATATGTACACATATATACGTGTATGTATATATATATATATGTGCACATGTATGCATATATACATGTATATTCATCTATATATATATATTCAGTATTATTGGCTTCATTTTGTCATTTCATAAGGCATACTGTGAAAGCTATGTATAAAGGCCATTCTTCACATCTGCAACAAAGAAAGAATCAAAAATTCTATCAACAGCTGAAATACTTACTTAGTGAGGTTTCCCAAACTGGGATAACTGGGAAAAAAAAAGAATCAAATTCAAATAAATGACTATGGAAACAAAGAGTATTTAGACAGGCCAAAGCTCATAAACATGGAAGCTGTTTGAAATACAGCCAGGCATTAATTAAAAAAAAAAAATAACCCAATAACAGTGAGTCAATTAAAATAAAAGATCAATGCAATATGAGGGCTAAATATGTATATGTGTGATTGCACGGCTGTATTAAATATAATTGTTATTAATAAGTTAGATATTTTATAATAAATGCCACATGAAGTGAATTGCAAGCAGAAATCATAGAACGTGGAATGGTAATATTAAATTGACAGTTCCATTAACCTCAGCAGTTCTCTCACTCACATGGGTGCGTGGTCTGCTCAAGGGCAAGGGTGTATATACAGTGTTTTCTTATCTCACATAATATCATTGAAGGAAAACTGGAAACTATTAACAGTCTAACTGGGAGTACAACAGTCTCCTTGTACACAAAAATAGAGAACTATTTAAAGAAAATAATGATTCTGCAGTCATTAGGCATAAAACCAGATTTCAGATAAGGATTTTTGAACATTATGAAACAATTACATATCTGTATGTAGGACAGCATTGAAGCTACACATTTACTATGAAAGAAAGATTAGAAAGACCAGGGTTAATTTCAGTGGTGTATCTTTCAGTTTCAGTTTAAAGGTGTTTAGAAAATATTTCATTTTATGAACAACAAAGATCAAAGGTATCAAAGTGTTTTAATGCACTAGGTCCTTTTTCACCCCTCGGGAGACTAACTTTCACTTCTGATTTATGGTACACATTAAATTAGCTTGGTAGCAATCTCCATTAATCCCCTTGTCTGTATATATGTCCGGATCCCAAAACCACCAAGTAATTTTGTGTGACTGGCAAGCTTTGCTCAGGAGAAACTCTGGTCAGGGAAAGTGCATTGCAGGTCACTACTGACCTAAACTAGCAGAGAAAAGCTCAGTGTTTGCTTATACCTACTAAGAGTCTAAGTGGAAAAAGGAGTGACTGACCAGAAACCCCTGAATTCACCACAGAACTTTTGACAATAGTTCACTGTATTTTCCCTATTTTTAAAGTCTCTTGACATTTCAGTTAATTTCAGTAATTCATGATGACATAATAAGAGCAAATTGCTTCAAGACACATTCATAAAAGCAATATACTTCTGCTCTCTTTTAGGTTTTGTTACTTTTGATGCTGACATAAAGTATCCAAGTATCTGCTATTCATAAAAACAAGTGTTGCAGATGGCACCTAGTGTCATAGTAAAATTGCTTTATTTTTATTCATGATTGTGCATATTGTATCTTTATTTTATCTGTAATCTTTCCAGGTTTATTTCATTTTCTAGTAAGGAAAAGTGTGCTTTGTGGGTTTGTGAGTTTTCTCTTGCAGACTTATGGCAAAAGTAGTTTGGTGGAGCAGCGTTTTCCATCGGCCTTGCTTGATAACTGAGATATTTTGGAGCAGTTTCTCTAGACATAAATGTTCAAGTTCAACTGCATTTAAACATTAATTATTCACTAGTTGCTATAGTTCAACCAGGTTTATGAATACCACTTATTCTTAACTGAACAACTCCAGTGAAAATCAAGAACTTATAGATACTAAAGAATTTGGCTTTGTTCTAGTACTGTGTGTGTCTTCTTTTTTAGAAAATATTTGTATAATTCAGGTGTTTGCCAGTGTAAAAGATGCTAATATTCACTTGGCTGGCAAAGCTTCTCTGTCCTTCAAGTGGCTTTGCTAATCTTATTATGCAGGTGAAGGAGCCATTGCCAGACAAATAGGGTTTCAGAAAATCTATATTTCAGCACAGCAACCAAAGCCATGTGCTCAGAGCAGCTTCTGAGCATGGAGCCATCCTTGTCACATGATGGACAGACAAGCAGCCCTGCACAGTTTGAATGTCTTGCTCCTAATTGTTTGGCTTTAATCAGCCCTTGCCCTTGAGTATGTTTTGTCAATATAAAATATTGGGTTGTCTTCATAAAGAGTATTATTGAAGCTTTTCGTGCAGTCAATTTACGAGAGAGAAAATGTCTCTCTTCCTCTGTTGGAAAGGGCAGAGAGAGGCAGATAATTTATACAGAATCACTGCCTAGTTTTGGATACAGAGAATATGTCTGTGAGAGAATCCCTGTCAAGTTCGTCTCTTGAGGACAAAACGCCAGAAAGATCTGGTTTGGTTAATAGTTTGGGTTTTGTCACAGGCACTATAGCAGGACATGTAATAATGAAGTTAACACTTTTTGAGAAGTTACCCATTTGCTAAACAATCAAAAGACTTCTATAAAGGGCCTCTCTATCTCGGTAATAGAGAGAAGATTTCCAGAGACCTTATTTTTGGTAGCAAAAGCCTGATATTCTTTCCACCAGGGAGGGACTGGTTATCTTAAATCTCATTATTTACCAGTTTCTACCTGTTGATAGCTCTGCTATTGCATCTTTTCTTCTTCGTTAGAAAGCAACAGCAAGAATATGATGCATATAAAGTATCAGATAAGGTTTCATCTCTGTGTCCCATAAAAATAAATAGATAAGTTTGAAAGTATGCTTTAATACTGACTAAACAGATGGTATTTTAGTGTAATACCTGCTGCTCCAGTATAATGACACATGCCTGTATTTTTTTAAAATATATTTACAGCTGGACTATGCTTGCCTACAGACAAAAAGAAAGAAAGAAAGCTTGGTCTGTCAACACCAGTAATAATGAGCACAGCCATGAGTTTATTTGGGGGCACAGCTGTGGAATTGCTCATGTTGCCACTGGCATGCACCATAGGTAGTGAAAAAGCTACATGAGCATGCAGAAGGAGGTCTGAAGGAAACCAGAGTCACACAATGTGGTGACACAAAGGGAGAAATATCTAGTTCAGCTGGATGGAGAAACAGCATACTGTAGACACTGTCAAGAGGCTAAACACAGAAAATATTTTATGTAATTCTGGCAATGATAGTCCCTAGAAAAACATATGCAGATCTGCCAACAAGATCATTTTACCCTCCCAATCCCTAAAATTTGTGGATGACAGGCTATCAATTATGTTTGACAACTCTCAGAGGGAAACTGAACTATTACATCACCTGTCATTCACCTAAAAAATGGACACTCACAACTCCATCTTTGTCTCTTCTTTGAGCAAAGATGAGCACAAAAAGCACCTTTATCCATGCAAAAATGACATATATATCTGTCAACCATGTAAATTGATCAATATCTAGGGTAAGGTATGTATCTCAGTAACAATTTTACTCTAAGAATTTCACAGATATTACAGGTGCCTTTGAAATACAGCATCTGATAATTCACTGTTTCTAAGAATTTTGAATTCATAGGCAGGATGTGTATGAAGAGCAAAAGTTAAATTCAAAACTATGTACTTTTAAAAACACAACCCTCTTTGTTTTCTGGTTTCTTTCTATTTCTTCAGATCTTGAAGTGTGGTTTTCCTGGAAAGACTAGATGTTGAGATTTGCAATCTTCGGAAATAATTTCCAAACCTTAGAAATAAGTAGGAAAATAATGAACAAAATAAGACTCTGAAGTATTATACAAAGATAAATTGAACACGTTGAACCAGACTACGATAACTGAAAGTCAGTCTTTGTGGTGCACCAGGTCTCTCAAATCCTTTGGTAATTGCCAGGGGTTTCCTGTATGAATGACATTGATATGGGAAGGCATCCAATGAGACATAAGAAATTATATTTTAAAAGTCAAATTTTGTGATCTGATACTCAACGTCAACCAATTGTAAAATATAACAAACCTGGTACAACATATTAATGTGATATGAAACAGTGTAGTGATGGAGGAAGAGCAGACAAATTACTTTTAATATTGTTGTAAGGTATGACAGCCTTATTATTATGATTGCTTAGGCCCATTTCTTAGATACTTCCTTTGTTACATATCTAGCTTGGTTTTAAATTTCAGGGAAATTTAGATAGGCAAATTTCTTATATAATGAAACAAAAAAACCAAGATTGCACCTGTACTAAAGCTGCCACCAGTTGTAGCATTTGTGATAGAAACTTGACCAACTGAACCCTTATATTTGAATATGGCAATGCAATACAGTATTAATACATATATCAATAATATGCTAGTCAGGATTGCTGCTGTTCAAAAGAGAAAATCTAATTCATTGCAAGGAAATTCTATCCTTGCTTACTGATTAACCTTTAGGTTCCACTTCCTCTCTTCTTGTTGATTGAGTGATATTTTGTGAAGCACCTACAGCTTCATGCTATACAAAATGGAGAATTGTTAAGGTAAGCTCTTTCTTTTTTGATTAATTAAAGAAAAAAAACCCTGTTTGCCAGCATATATTACCAATCACGTTTAAAAGAATTATATTTATGAATGCAAATTAGACATGAGTCAAAGAATGAAGACATAGAATAATGATAATTATCATAATGCCTCACAATACTTACACATTAAGCAAAACAGGACAAAGGTAAAATTATTTAAGTAGTAATATGGGGATACCTTAACAATCCAGAAAGCACATGGACACACAAGAGTTGAAAATACGTCCTTTTTGATGTACCTTCAGAATATAATCAGCTGCAATTCTTTTCTCAAGTCCATTTAATCAGAAATGATTTTTCATAGCCTAAAGTCTAAAAGAAATCATCATACCAACTGCTGAGTTTTCTAAAGTGCAACTGGACAGCCTAAGGGGGGAAGAATAATGTGCTCCAGTGGAGCAAGTTCTAAAATATTCTATGGCAGATGGAGTTTTCTCTGGAACAACTAGAGTACAGATTACATTTTATTTTAAATGTGTCCTCTGTCTTTTTAATTATTAGATTTTATACAGTTAGTCCTTCCTTGTGAAAAGGACATAGAAAAGATTTTAATTCAATGTTAGAATGCGAAACATATCAACACTTATTGAGAGAATGCAGCACTTTTTAGAGTTAATACTGCTTGTTGACTTCTACTTTAAAACCCAATTTTCCATTCCATTTCATATATCTTTGCCAAAATATAACCTTGAATTGAAAGCATCATTATTATTAGAATTCCTCCCACTATTATTATCAATATTATGAGAAAGGGGATTTCAAGACAAGAGTTGTGCTATTTTTCAGAATAAGATTGGGCAAGTATTGCAAAGGTTTTTCTTTACCTGCACTCTGTAGAGGAAAGAAGTCCATCTTATTTAATTTCTACAAAAATATCCCTAAGTTTGATTTAATAGAAGCTGCTTTCTCTGTGCTGAATATAGCATGTATCAAGAGGTGGCATAAAAAAATTTGGTTTGCACATTTGCAAAATTTTGGAACAATCTTCTCTGTGACCTTTCCTGGAATTTTAATGCTGAGATATAAAAACTTAATAGTCATTAAGTACACTGTTTTGCATGCAATTATGTAAAATAGTTTAGAGTTAAAAAAGGGTGAATGATCTTCTAATATTTTTATCTCATACGTAGGTTTTGCCTCCCTATCTCATGGTTGGGCTATTAACTGTCTCCAGTGACTTGCGACCTGGATTCATTGAAATGCACTTTATTTATTCATGCTGCATAACAACCATCTTCACACCACTGTAAATGAGGAGGTAATAGAGTTGTGGGACCACCACTTTAGGTAGCTTGTTCCCAGGGAAACCAGGCCATAGGAGGTTATCCAGAGAACTACTAAGAAACAGCTGAAGCAGAGCCTGGCATCGGCTCAGTGGTGCTCCTGCAGGAAGGCACCAGGAGAACTAAAGGCAGCAAGGTGGTGGGGTTCATGTTTAGGTCTTGGATAGGCATAAACACCAGTACAGGGTTTCAGCTGTTTTACTGAGACTGGCAAAACCAATGAGCCTTCTACTGTGGAACTGCCGCTGCCAGTCACGGACTGTAAGCTTTCTACTGAGTTTGGAAGAGCTCAGGACTGATGCTTGCCAGGTACTATATATATGAAACTTTCTTCAGCTGCCTACTCCCTCTATGGTTTGATTTAGTTGATAGCAATTTCTTTAATTGACCAGGTGTCCACAGTTAATTTGTTTTACTTTTGTCTAACTCTGTGTGGTTTAAAACTCATAATTTTATACATATAGAAATAGTGGGGAATTATTTTATGTAGAATGAGGTATTTACAGTTCTCTCACAACTGAATGTGGAGAAAAGCAGGCCTAGCACAGCAGCAGAAGTCTTGGGAAGGGGAAATAAGAAATGTGGTATAGGGAGGAACAGGCATGGGCTCATCAAAGATAAGGAATATGCTTGCCATGGGAAACCACACACATATAAACCACTCATCAATAATCAGCTAAAGAAATGCAGACCTGGTAGTAAGTGAAACTAGTTTTAGAGGTAATGAAGAAATCAAAGCACTGATATCTATTGTGCATGAGACACCATATAGAACAAATTCAGATGTAGTTTTCAAATGTAAGTCTCCAAAATAATTAATAAGACCAAGGAAAATAAGAAAATGTATAATGTATTTCTCTGATTAAGAAAAATGTATAAAAGTATGTTAGAGAAATTTTGAAACAACAAAAAAAACCCACCCCTACATGGAACCAAAGCTGATGACAAAGACAATTGGCAAGATGAATATCATACTCCACCAATCAAAGAAGATCAAAGAGATGCTCACAAATTGCTCTAACACCTCCCATTGCCACCCCCAGAATGAAACCACCTACCTTAAGGACTATAGAAGAATGAGAAATATGAGCATTACACCAGGAGAGGCTGAAGAATTAAAGTGTGTGCACAACAGATTTAACTCCATTATTACTTTTTCTCTTTCTGTAACAAACTATTTCAGTTATGTTATTAGGTTACTTTTATATAAATGTCATGGTTTAGGAATGGTTTATAGCACCCACTGAAACTATGTTCCTCTCACTCACTCTCTCCCTCTCCCTCCCCTGCAGTGGCCTGGAGAGAATTGAAGGCATAAAAAGTAAAGATAACAGGTTGAGATAAAAACAATTCACTGGAAACAGCAGTGAGATAAGAAAATGAACAGTAAAGGCAAGTATACTAATGGCATAAGGTACAAGAAAGAGACAAAGAGTTCACACAGAAGCACTACCTGGGTCGGTGCCTCCACCATACTGGGCCAACCCAGAAGGGACCTCTTCTCCCTGGAAAAAACTCCACGTCCCACCCCACCTCCAGCAATGACATGAGGTGGTATAGAATACCCTCCAGGTCCCAGTCATGTCCCCTCCTAGCTACTGCAATATCAACCCCATCCTGGTCATACAATAAAATATGTTGTATCTTTGTGTTAGGCCAGTATTTTGAGCATCTCTGCAGATCCACTGATTGTGGTGAGAGATAAATAAAAAGTAACCTGATTCCCTGTACTCAGGAGGCCAACAGGTACTTTTTAAAATCTGAATAATCTCTGCCTTTGGCAAACTAGAAGATGTGTAGCTCTTTCCTCCTGAAGTGTGATGTGTAGATTCTTGCCTTTCATGTTTGTGGAAAGGAAAACATTGTATGCTACTCTGTCTCGCTGTATTTCTAATAAGCTACCCACAAATATAAGAAACATAATTTATGATGACAAGGAAATTAACTTCTTTTTCTTGCTTGCTTTTTCTTAGTTTGAGCACGGATCAAAAGTCAAATGGAGTCATTCAGGATAATGATCCTTCTCAGGGGCAAAATTCACTGCAGTTACTTAAAGACCAGGTAATTATGCTTGAAAAAGCATAGCATGAATTTCAGCCCCCAGTTCAACAGCAAGTCCCAGAGCAACACTACAGCCCCTGTGCTATCAAAACTTAAATCTATAAACCAAGGTGCTATTACAGTCTCTTCCATGCCATTTTAAAAGTTTTCCTTTTTTTTTCTTGTCTGCAAACCTACAAAATTGGCAGCCAACTTCTCCCTTTCTCCTTACTAGCCATGGTACTGTGAAGTAGCATAGTAAAATATGTACTATAGCCTGTGTTCAAATGCAATTTTTTAAAATAAATATATCATCTTATTAGAGTGGGTATAATATTCCAATTAAAAAAAAAATCTGAAATGTTCTAAGATTTGTTAAGAAAACTTCAAAGAGAGCTAGTTTTGAGCTAAGACTGGTTTTCTTTTTCTAATAAAGCTATTCCACAAAGGGGAATGATGCTCTCTAACTTAGTTTCTATGACCATTTCTCTTAAATGACTGTATTGGAGCTCCAAATTCATAGCCCTAGGTAGATGGTAGTCTGAAACAGTCAGCCTTCTCTTGGACTTTGGTCCACAGTAAATTAGTCATAAATAGCAACTACTCTGAATATAGATCAAAGTGACTACCTCTGATATTTTTGCAAAGATAAATAAATGTCTGGAAGTTTAAAAACACATTAAAGAGTATTAAGCTTTCTGAAAACAATGCAAAAATATATGCCTTTATTGCGTTTTTATGTCAATAATTTTTTACAGTTTTTAAGAGTCTGTCATGTAAGTCATCTAGAGCAACTGCTCCTAAATAAGCTATCAAAGAATAATATTTTGTTTCTCTACAGTGCCATATGTTACTCTTCTAACTAGCCACAAAGATGCAGGCTGAGAATAGACAGTTATAAATATCCTGCAGAGTATCTCATCCCACCGTTGTCTCTCTAAATGAAGGACAGAGCTCTTATAATTGGGGAATGTAACCTCTAGAAAAAGAGGCAAAGCACATTCCCTCAGGTAACTCCGACCCTGTTATTCAATCACTGAAATGAGGCAATATAACTTTCAAAGCACCTTTGTACCTGGCAACAACAGCATCGCTTTCCAGCAGGAAACAGCAAGCTTTAAAATGTGCTGGTTACGTGTGAACAAATTAGCATGAAATGAAGCCTGTGGAAAAGATGCAACTAACTGGAAAGGTACAGTAATTTTTAATATAAACTTAGCACATCAGCTCCATAACAGCAGACCTTCCAAGATGACACTGTTTTCCTATAAAGATCACAGCAGAAAGCTATAGCCTAATCCTGTTTTGCACAGAAATTATGTCACCTCTGAACTGGAAAAGTAGCCACATTGTATCACTGAAATAAGGGTAAATCAAGGACAGAAATATATTGTTTTGACTAAAACAAACAAGAGACTATCTCAAACAACAAGATAGCTATCTATATCCATGCCTTGATGTGACCAGTGAAGGTCAGCTTGGTGTGTCCTTCTTGAGGTTTATCTTAGATTGTGGTCTGAGGTTAATGCTGGCTTGTCTCTGTTCAGATTTTACACAGAGATCACAATCTTTATTTAGCTTCCCTGAGCTAAAAACACCCTTATTTTTGCTGTAAACACTGTCTTAAGCAGTGTTTTTCATTTATCTGAGCTGCCCTTGCATCTTCAACAGCCATAGAGAAAACTGGCTTCCTGAATGTTTGATCTTTATCTGGTGAGCAACAATCACATTACATCACCCACATTTTTATATCTGAAATCAGAATGTGATAGGACCCCACAGACCCCAAGTCAGGAATTATAGTCAATGCCAGATGACTGAAGAGTGTGAATGTTATGTCAAGATTATTTCCCTGATCATATATCCTTTTTAGGAGTGAATCCAGAGGAGCCCAACAAAGATGACCAGAGGGCTGAAGCAACCCTCCTATAAATACAGGGTGAGAGAGTTGGGGTTGTTCAGACTCAAAAAGAGAAGGCTCTGGGGATTCTTAGAGCACCCTTCCTGTACTTGAAGGTGACTACAAGTTGGAGAGGGACTTTTTCCATGGGCATGTAGTGATAGGAAAGGGGGAATGGCTTTAAACTGAATGAGGGTAGATTTCAATTAGATAGAAGAATTTTATTACAATGAGGATGGTAAAATCCTGGAACAGGTTGCCCAGAGAGGTGATGAATGCCTCATCCCTGGAAATATTCAAAGTCAGATTGGATGTGTTTCTAAGAAACCTGAGGTGCTTGAAGATATCCCTGCTCATTCCAGTGGGGTTGGATGAGATGCTCCCTTCCAAACCCTTCCAAACCCACTACCTGGTGTTGGGACACCACTACAACCTGATTGTACCACTGTACAACCTCTGATTTTCTGAGGTTCACCCTTTTAGGAAGAAGAAAATAAAAAAACATTGGATGTGGGGTTCATCTTGTCTAAGTTCAGTCATTTGTAACCCAGGCATTTGGCTTAAAACTGGTTGCCTAGACTTCCTCTATAACCAAGTGAAAAAGAGAATTAATTCAGAAGAATATATATACAGATATTTAGGCTAGACAAGCCCAGAATTTTGCAAGATTGTTCCTTTCTCCATCTCTGCCTTCCATCTAGACAATTTTTATCTGAATTATAATCTGGTTTCAGGCAAATCTGCCTCAGACCTAATAAAAAAAAAAAAAAAAGTTGTGTGCATGTGTCTCCATGTTCATTCCTGCCCCGAGGTGCTCTTTTTCAATGTAAAAGACACTATGTAAAGATTAGCATCATGTTTGTTAGTATTTCTATGATAGTGCTTTTTTATTTGGTGGACTATTTTTCTTTTTGACAAAGCAAAGTGAAAGCACTAGCTGGATACAGTGTCCCTGGAAAAGTAACACACAGTATTAGAGTGCAACAATTTTGTTTTTCAAGACTTCATACTGAATAGGGTCTAATACTCTTTCCAGTCCAAGAACTGCATGTCTATTTAACATGACTGTCAAATTAAAATCATTTTTCTGACAGCTAAATTAAGAACAAATAAATTAAAATTTAATTTGTGACTCTTTTTCCATTTGGGAGATGCTCATGAGAGTCTGTCCCTGCAGCCTGTCAGACAAGCTTACCTCAGAAAGTGCCTAAAACACACACACACCCACACACAAAATCTATAGATCAGATAAAACAAAACAGCCTTCTATCAGAATGCAGAGGAGCTCCTAGAAAAGAATTTTTAAAGGCCTCTACTGATTGCTGTGAATTAAACATAGGCTTTGTCATATAAGCAGAATCTCAAAACAATTGGCAGCTATTAAACAGAAGTCTCTTAAAGAGGTGAGTAGATGGAGCTGAGCTAAGATGAAGATGAGTCCAAATTAGGGAATTTTATCTTGTGAAGACTTCAGGAATAGCAAGTACCTAGTGGGCTGAAGTTATTTAATGGGTTTATATAGCTCAAACTCAAACATATGGACTCCCCAACATGAAGTGCTGGCTGAAGTGTGAAGTGTTTCTCAAATCTGACTCTACTCATCCACATTTTCTGGGCAAAATTATTTTAACGTGAATTCAAGCACATATCATGTTCCAGGTTTTTAAGAAAAGAGCTCCAGTGATCCCCTCTCTCTGACAGTGGACCCCTGATACTCTTGAGGGCACCAGAAGAAAAATGGGATGCGTAGATGTGACAGGCGAAGCAAAAACCGGGATGCATGTGCTGCATCTGCAGCAAGTAAATTGTATCTTAAAGTCAGATTTACAGGGACTGGAAATTTAAGAATAAAGCTTGAGTTATTCCAGGGCTGGACTGAGCAGCTTCCCACCAAGCAAGAAATACAGCAAAAATATCTGCTGCTGAATTTCACTAGAGTAGTTACCCTAATGTCTGGAGTGGTAACAGGAAACTGTGAATTTCTCTTTTGTCACAGAACCTGAACACCCGTGCTTGTACAATACCTTGAAAGAACAAGCTTCTTCAGATGTCCTTCTGTTTCAAAAAGAGCTTTGCTCTAAGCTTGCTTTCCTTTCCAACTGCTGTGTCTCACCTTCAGCTACCTATCTTGGATCCTGCTCAAGGAAATGAGATACCCTTCAAATTTCACAACACAGTAGTTACTGAGATTGGTTTTTACAGGATTCACTTTGTTTTTACAGGGTTCACACAGAAACATCCTGAACCTTTTGAATTTTATCTTTTTAACTAAGCCATTGCTACTACCCCTGTCTCTTCTTCAGCATCTGGAACATTTAAATTAAATTTAAGATATTTTCTGTAAATTATATGTCATTATAATTACTAGATAAACTTTGATGGCTCATTCTATGAGTGGAGGTATTTTTATATGATCACTATGATTTATTCTCTCTTCTGAATTTATGAGAAATAAAACTATTACAATATAATGCAATATATATTGGCAGAAATCTACATACTTTTAAAAATGGCTGGGGCTTTTGCTAGAGACCATTTCATTTCTAATCTAATTATATATAACTTAATTTAAACTGCATACTGCAGGTGAAACTACACGAATGCAGCAGCTTTCCAACACCACCTCTCCAGTGTGCCCTTAAACAGGTGAAGGTCTCTAAGTGACTTTCCCTGGTGTACTCTGTCTCCTCCCTCAAAGCAGGGCTTCAATTTTTCAAGGACATGCTCCAAGAAAGAGCTTTTAGATTTCAGGAATATATAATATTTTTCTGTGGGCATGCCTAATTTCCTCTCACAATTCCCAGCAATCTGGACAGAGTACATTTTTACTGAGAAAGAAAAGAGGCTGTGCCTTCCACCTAAGCAAACTTTGATGGGTTGCATCAGGAGACATTGCATGGGAGAGTTACAGTACTTGCAAACCAGCACCTGGAAAACAGGGTCAATGAAGAAAACCAATATCCTTTTATATGAGTAAGAAGCTCCTGTGCACAACAGGCAGCAATTCTGTAATTTTTAGGACATTTCTGGGAGCACAGTTAATATGTGGCAGACAAACACCCTAGCTGTCACTCCTGATTCAGTTGTAGGACTTCACAGAGTGGATATGCTGCCCAAGAGCAGCTTTGATGATGGTTCATGCCTCAGTGCAAACCAAACAGATTAGTACAATAAAACTCATCCCAGAGAAGTGCTCAGATTGCTGACAACTCCTACTTAGGTATGACTTTAGGGACAAGATTTAATGGTGGATTTGGCAGTGCTGGGTTAATAGTTGGACTTCATGGTCATAAAGGTCTTTTCCAACATAAAATATTCTGTGATTGAACATATATAAGTATTGAGAGGTCCTTTTTGCAAGTAATAAGATTTTAAGTCTAACAGCTGAAAAACTGAGAAGCCAGGTCTGGGCTGTGGTAATTTTCTTTGCATGAAGGTTCAAACCTTGTGGAGAAGTGTTTGTTTACAGGAAACTGGGGGAGGATATACCCCAAACTCTCCATCCCAGCTCTACCTGTAATTCTCACTGTTGGTCTTCCTTTAGCAGGCTTGACCAAAACTAGACCACAGCCATTCACTCTTTTGGCAGCACACACTGCTGGGCAGCTGAGAAACCTCTATGCTAATTGCTCAAAGGAGTCAGGGTATCAAAAAATGTTGAACACTTTGGAGGAATAACCCTGCAGCATCTTTATCTAAATGAAGAAAATTAATCAGTGTTTTGGTTTTGCTTTTTCAATGCCTTTTTGCCCCATCTATAATATCTGCAAATTCCTTACACATATTTTGACCTTCCAGAAACTGTAAGATTTAGTGTTATAGAAGAGCATTTGACAAAATTAACATATTATTGTAAATAATATCTACAGCCACAAATAAAGCAACGCAAAATTAAACTATTAAGAGCCCTCTCCACTGCAAATATGGATTTACAGTCCTTTAGAATAAAACCGTATATTATCCCATTATCATAAAGGAAGCCCAGGCTATCAGCTACTAGTTGATATTAGCTGATAGCTATCACAAGGCTATTATTACAAAATATATACAAAGTAAGCAAATGAAACTAAACTTGAATCTCATGAAGACTGACTTTTAAATCTTAATTATCTCATTTTAATGCAGGATTTGCTTTCCAAACTACTTTTTTCTTAATTAAGCCAAGAAAACCTGCACTTCTTTTCTGGGCTACTGCACTGCAATTCTTTAGTTGGTTATATTTAGTTGGTTGTATTATAAATGCCACAGACACATTTCACAGTGCAAATCTATGACTGGTTTGACTTGAAATATATATAAATAATTTTAGAAAATCTTAGCATATACCTTTCACTCTTTTGTCTCACAGTATTTTAATTTATTCAATGGGATTTTTAATTAGTGTCAAGTGATCTCTCCATGATCACAAACGATAAAATCATTCAGGGAAAAGAAAAATCTACCAGGTGGCAACTCAGAGTACTTTCATAAATACAAATCATATTCCTCCTGTGTTATCAAGCTACATCCTAGATGATAAATTCAGTGTCTTTCACAGATAACAAAAAGTCTTCCAGCTCAGCAATTCTACATGAGTCTATGATGTCTATGACCTCTGAAAATACTTGTTTCTGGCACAGCTAAAAAAGGACTTCTGGTCTAACCTTGGAGAAATACCATAGGCCACAAACACTGATTTTTGTAATACTTCTGATACATTAAGATAAAAATAGGTTATTTTCAAAAATACAAATGCCATTTCCATACATATTTTTGGTCTCTAGAAAAATAAACTGTAACTCAGGGGACCAGAATGAATTAGAAACTCCAAAATTTGCAACTGATCCTGAACACGTAGCTAGGAAGAAAGTAGAGCAAGAAAAACAGTTTAATCTATCTACCAATTGCCATGACACTTGTTTGTAGCAATGCATGTGCCACGGCTGGGTACCAGTTCATGAAAGGTGTGTATCCAAGGGAAACTGGGGGATTGGCTAGCCCCTGAATTGATTAAATAGAAGAGTGAGGCAGAAAATTAGATAATTCTTTAAGGTGAAAAAGAGAGGATGAAGAGAAAAGGGGGAGTAAAGGTCCAGTCTTCTGAACCAAACTCTTTTGAGGTTTCTGGCATAAGAATTTTGTCAAGATAAGTTAGCTGCTTTGTACAGCAGCACAATATTCCAGAATTGATCACGCTGCTTACCGTTCTGTCCTACAGACTCAAGAAGTCAAGCATCGTATTCTGTCTTCATTATAGGTTATGATAATCCACCACAAACTGATTTCTCTATCCAGGTCCCTTGCTCCATCATTCACTTCTGTGAACTCTCCCCATGTCCCTTATTTGCCATTCTCCCTATTTCAAGTACCAGGCTGCTGTTCCTTACTGCTACGCTCACTTTTACAGTGCAATTCAAGTCATCAAGTGCTGTTATGCCATAAGTCATTTGTGACTTCTGTAGTCAGCCACAGGCAGAAAGCTGTCACAAGACCAAGACTTTTTATTAGGAAGAAAACAGGTCTCTTTAAGACAATAGCTGAAAATAGAAAGAAGGAAGCACTCATGGTGGTAGACCTCAAAGCACTGGGCATGTAGTGAGGCAGAAAATTCAGAAGACGGAGCAATGTGGTCCTAGCAATGAAATGAAACAAAGCTTATGGGAGAGAACAAAACTGATTGGAGAAACAGATTTGAAAACACTGAACATGAGAACTGCAATTAGGCAGGGAAAATAGGCCTATGACCACTCCTTGCAAAGAATCGGCTTACATGAAAGAGAAAAATAATATCCTGATCTATTTCTCCTTCTAAGCCACTTCAACTTTCAATAACAACTTGAACTTTGAATTGAAGAGAGAACATTGCTACTTATGCTGCCTGACCTAACAAGTAAACACCACTCAGTAACAGCTACAAGAATTAAATCAGCTATGCAAAACCATACAGTTTGGTAGAATAGCAGATACAAGTGACTTCTACCTACAGTTATAAATTTACAATGTCTGAAAAGCCCAAGCCCTCCTTTACAGTTATTTTCCAGACATAATTCTGCTTTCTTTTCCAGTTATATTCTGCACCAAAAATAACCAGCCTTTAGATTAGATCTGAGGCAAAGGCTTAACCAAATTTTGAGGGACAAAGAAAGACCACTTACACAGTTGAAGTTCTCTTTGATAAATATCAAAAGGCCCATTGCATACATTGAAGAAACCTCAGCTTCTCAAAATATTAGGTATGCAAATCCTTTGCAATGCAGACTTTTGTGCAACCTAAATCTAGGGCTTACAACTAGCTAGACATCTTGTCTCCTTTTAAAAAACTCTCTGTATTCTACTTTTTCCCCCATTTCCTTAAATTGTTTTGGTGGTGACATTTCAGTTTTCCATTAAACCATTTGCTGGAGTATCCCACGCTTCCGTATTCTTCTCTCAGCTTGCAAATACAAAATGAATTAGCTATTAACTAAGTAGAGAAGATGTCATTCTCTCAAATCCCATCTTTCTTTTTGTGTGTTATAGGTATATACACAGATTTTTGTAAGGAAATAAGAAAAAAAAGGAAACCATTACTTTATTATGATTTTTCCAATTTTTAGGGAATCCTTTGGGGCTTAATCTTGTTCCAGTTTAGTTGAATATTTTCTGGTTAGTTTATATGAATGAATTTTATCTTCTTTAATAAAACAATATTGAAATCATGTATTTCTCAAATATTCACCTGTGGTTGTTTCCACTGAATTAAACAGTGTTGTGTGCTTTTGCTCTTACCTTTTTCCCTTATAAGAGCACACTTAAGAGAAACAATTGTAATAAACAGGATGAATGCTAAGCATATTTTGCATTATTTATATCCAAGCTCCAGTATTTAAAAGCAAGAGCTAAAAAGAGGATAAAAAAGGCTGTCCTCCATGAACACCAATCTATAAACAGTGAGTAGTTTCCAGAAATCATCCTTACCTCCACTGCAGCCAGCTGGAGCCACAGGCAGACAGAGGAGATGTCTTGGCTCTGGTGGCAGAGCCCCATGAGTCCCTCCATGAGTCCTCGCAGTACAAAAGTGTCATAACCATGGTGAATGGCACCATATCATGTCTCCATTGTTTTAAAATATTCTCCCTCAGTGAGGGAAGAACAACAGCAAAAACATGACTACTTATGATCTGGTACCATGAAAATTATCTTCAAGGTCCACCTGCTGGTAGGAAGCTCCCTTAAGGTCCAGTCCTTACTCAGCACAGAAGGTAAAACTTCTTGTTTCAATTGGTCTAATTTGTAATACTTTGCAGGTAAATAGTCTATTTTTGTGGGAATGGAAAAAATTACTGTGTTGTTAATACTGTCAATACAAGATGTAAATAGTGATTCTGTGGACTGTACACAAAAGACTGACCTTTTTTTTTTAAGTTCTAAATAAAATGTATAATCCCATAACATACTGAATTTATCTCAATTTACAGAATAAGATATTGTACTCTCTACTGTCAAAAACAATATTAATTTCATTGCTAGTTTTTGAAAAATCATAACCATTCTTAGACTAGTAGAAAATGGTAACTGATCCAGTTTCCATATCCCTGTGTATATTTTTAACTTTATCTTCAGAGACTGAAAGACATCCTTCCAAACCACAACTCCTAAGTTTCCCGAGGTAAAATAATTTAACTTAGCACTCTGTGAGATCTGTGCTATTAAGAAACAATCTTAAAAGCAAGGTACAGATTTTGTGGTTGGGTTTTAAAAAATACTGTGCAACACCTGTAACCACAAAAACCTCACACACATTATTGTTGTTCTGTCCTCTGACCATCTGGTTAAGGACATAGCAGTCTCTTCTCTCCATATCCACACAGAGACCAGCAGCAACCTCCAGGAGCTGTAGAAATGTATGTCTGTTCCAGAACAACAGGGGAGAGATAAAAGGAACATTGTGTGTCCTCTCTAAGTGCTGTGAAATATGAACATGCTACTACAAGTTCTCTTTAACATGCTATTTTTTCAAAGCTTGTTTCAGTCCAGTAATGAGGCAAGAATCTTAATCTCATCTTCAAAATCCCAGAAGACTTTTTTATTTTGCTTTCCCTTAAGTCTACCAGAGCTTGTGTTGTTGTTCTTGTTTCGTAGTGGTTTTTTCAATCTTGTAAGATGACTGTGCACAGTCTCTCCTCCCCTCCCAAGACCATATTAGTATTTATTTGTATCAGCAAACAGTATCAGTTCTCTGCACTACAGAGTGAGAAAGCTAATACTTCAGTAAATTGTTGCTGCCTCCTGTTACATCTGTTCTGCTCTGTTCACTAATTGCCTGTCACAACCACTGAGCCATGGTGCCAGCCATGCTGCCACTTCCTCTTTGGTCAGCTTGTCAGCTCCTATTAATCTGAGCCCTGTTGCTTTTTCCACAGCCAACGTTTTTGCACTCCAGATAAAATGAAAATCTATTACTTTAGTGTTATATGAAAGTGACAAAATTATAATTCAAAAGAGAAAGAAAATAATGACTTTTTGCGTGAAAGTTGACAGTTTCCTACTGTAGCAGCAAATTATTTTCTTTGATCCTGCTTCAATTTCAGGACTATATATAAAGGTTTACATATCTTTCAATCTGATACAATATTATTATTATTAATATTCATTATTAATCTTTATTATTGCATTATGTGGAAAGAAACTTCTGGAATCAAACTTTGTGAATGTGAAAAAAACTAAATCTGACCATAAGTAGTTATAGCTAGAATACAACAATTTTAAAAGAAAGTCATCTGATTTTTATGCTTAATTTTGTTAGCTTTTTTTCCTTGGGAGGGAATGCAGTTGGTTTGAAACTGATCAATATTTGCTAGACCAGATAGTTTTTGCAAAATTTTTATATTCTCCACATTTTAATTCAGTAGTCTGTAGTACAGAAGTGAAAGATCACACCTTAACAGGTAGAGAATGAGAGCCATAGCATCAGAGAATCACTTACATTGGGAAAGATCTTTAAGATCATAGAGACAAAGCATCCAAATTAACTGCTAAACCACATCTTGGTGCTTCATCTAAATGTCTTTTAAATACCTCCAGGTATGCTACCACAGCTACTTCCCTGGGCAAATTCTTGCAATGTTGGCAACTCTTTCCTGAGGATCACTGCCTTGGTCCTGCTGTTTTGACACAGGCCATGATGCCATTGGCCTTCTTGGTCAGCAGGACACACACTGGCTCATGTTCAGTTGCTGTTGACCAGCACCCACAGGTCCTTCTCCAGTTTTCCAGCCACTCTTCCCTCAGCCTGAAGCACTGCATGGAGTTGTTGTGACCCAAGTGCAGGACCTGGCATTTTGCCTTGTTGAACTGTTCTGATTCCCAACAGGGTTCCACAAGGTAAGGCATGGACAGTTACTTCTGAGCAGCTCAAATGTAGCAGAGCAACAGTGTACTCCCCTGAAATTGTTTGTCACGCATTAAGCTTTTAATAAAATGTAGATATAATATGTCCCTTAAGGAAATGAGAGCTCAAGGTGACACATAAATTACAGGACTGAGAAACAGGGTGATGTTCTCACAAGCAATTAAAAGTGGCTATGGCAGATCTTGCTTTTTTAGGATAAAATACTCTTTTAGCTTTTAAATTATGCACAGGGGGAAGATAATAGAAATATCATTTCAGAATAATCAAAATCATTCTGCTGCACAAATTTCTGTGTGACTTCATATGGGAATCAAAGTCCTGAAGCTTCAGGGCTAAGCATATGCTCTCAGATTATACAGGTTTGAAGGACGCTTTCCCCGGGTCGGATAATTTAGCTGTCTGTGCTATCATCTCCTCGGAACAACCCGTCCTTGCTGTGGTCTTGATGAATTAGCATGCTTTCAAACAGTTCCTGGGTGCAGTTCAGGGGTTAGGATGTGTAAGAGACCTTTAACAAACCTGCTGACAGAGCAGAAGCTGCGTGTTATATTTACAGGCAGGTTTATGCCTGTTTTGCCCTCTGTGCTGGAGAACAGCATGAAGCACCTTTATTTTATTAGCAGGCATTTATTCTCACAGGCCTATTAGAAGAATGACAAGGCAAAGCCACCTGTCTGTTCACCCCATTTCCCTGAGCTGTGCCCACGAGCAGGAAGACCTGACACTGGAATTTTGGGATTCTTGGGTCTGTAGTAAACTCCCCAGAGCCCACGAGAAGCCCTGGACTCACAGTAATCTGTCTGACAGCTAGGCATTCAGGATGCTTTCCAGTCCAACATGGAAATGTAAGACCCGGGGAGTTACTCTGGATCAAAGAGTTTAGTCTTTTAGGAAAAAATTACTTTATGATCCCTCTGTATCTGTTCTACAAAAAAAACTCAAATATGTGAAAATTCTGCAGTTAGGAACCAAATACAATTAAGGCATTTTGCAGACTGGGAAACAGCTGCATGCCATTATTGCCAGTGATCATGCCATTATTGACAAGGTTGGCATGGATTTTGATACTCTGCAACACCCAAAAAAAAAAAGAAGAAAAAAGAAATTAATCCAAACCGCAGAGAATTTATACAAATCAAATACTATTAAACACATAATAAATATTTACATCTGCATGATTTCATAATTACCTAACTTCTGATGCAAAGGGCATACACACAGAAAGCATGCTGAAAAAAACCAAGCAGTTTTTCAGAGACGAAGGAAGATGTAAGGCTCATTACATAAGTAATGCATTCTCAATAAAAGAAGCCCATATGAATGAAAACATGAAGACATAGTAAAGAAGAACAAGCTTCATGACATGAGACTTCATTTCTGGAGGACCCGGGAGATCAATAAGTCTGGGTAAAATTATTCACATCTTTTCAGAAAGTATGACCTGAAGAATGAGTTGATGTGCATCACATTTTCTTTCAAGTAACTGGGATATAATGTAAAATCTGTTGACTAGATCATTGATTTTTTTCTTCTCCTTTAAAAGTGAGATATTACAATGACGTTTTTCTGAAATATAACATCAATGAAGTTATCGTTGGGATAAACCCATGCCTGTGCACTTACTTATTTAAATTGACACATATATTCTTTTAAATCATTCCTTCATTCTGCTTTGCAAGTTGAAAAATAATTGCCTTATACTTTATTATTTCAGTTTCTATGCTCTTGTGCATTTTGAAGAGTAAAATCCCCAAATATTGTCTTTCCTATTTTGCTGGTTAAGCACTTAGATTGCCACAGGGCTGGACTGAAATTGTTCAGGACTTGATGAGACTCTGGATTTCCCTAGGCTTTATCAGCCAGTCAGAATTCAGGCAGCCAATATATTAGAATGAAATGTCAATTACAACGCTCTTCAGTGTTACAAGTTTCTGAGGATGACTGGGAAATAAATGCATGATGGTTGGAGAAATTACTTTCTTTGTAGTTTAGCTGTAATACTGGCAGCCAGCAAAGAGAGAAATCTTATTTTCTGTTCAATTTATTTAAGGGTCTCCACATCTGTGCAAAGCTCAGGCAACAAGACACGCTTCCTTAACCAGGCCAAGGTACCCAGCCAATTCCTACAGTAACAGCCCCTGCTAGTATTTTCAATACAAATTCTGTGTAAGAATTACTTCTTCTAGTAAAAAGAGAGCAATGCCTCTAACGTTAATTCCTCTTGCATAAATTGCTTCCATAATATTTATTCTCCCATTGAATTAACATTATCTTGGCTAGAAATTAGAATTTCTCTCTATTTTAATGAGATCTCCACAAAGACAAGGTCTTAATCTGGAATGACCTTACTACAACATCTCTTAATTGTTGATGGCAGCAAATGAAATGCAAGTGGACACAGAACAAATTGCTTCATTAACAGTATAGGCTATACCTAAGGAACTGTAACCCACATTTCCAATTCACGGACCACTTCATCTCATCATTTTTCTCCCAAAATGAGATTACACTGCTCATGTAAGCTAACAGTATACTTACTTGTTACATTATAAGAATATGCTGTTTAGCAGCTTATAGTAGGTATTATTAACCATTTAAAATATTGTCTTCGCTTCCAAATATAGGAAGATCATCATATTTTCAAAGCATGATGTACCTGAGAACACATGAGAAGGCCACATCAACAACTGGATTTCCACTGAAAGATCCTTGCATTTGTCAAGTATCCTATTCAGAAGTCCACTTTCTCACATTGGCAGTAGGGCATCACAGGTCTCATTGAAAAATGAAACTGTCAATGATAATAAAGTTGTTAGCTATAAACTCATCCAAACACTGGAAATGAAGTAACATTTGGGTTCAGAGTCTGCTACTTATATAATTGTTGCTGAAGTGTGGAAATTGTAATCTTAAAACTCTTCCTGGGGTATTCAGCTATTTTGAGTATTAAATGCATTTATGTATGTGTAGCACAGTGCAGCTTCATAAATTTAACTTTCTTTTAAAAGTAATTAAATAATGGTGTACCAAAACCAAAACATAGAAAATGGCAAATGACAGAATCAAGCTCTGTTTGCAGATTCAGTTCAGTATCTTTGCACTTACATAAATTCCTGAATAAAATTATGTAGACAATGGTGGCAAATCCAGAAAGGCCAGTTAGCTTTCATCTCAATGACAAATCATATTTGCTTTTATTACTGCTTTGATTTTCATTTGGCATCCAGGCTGTGCAATGAACAAAGGAGATATAAAAATATAATGAGAACAATTAATATATTATCAGCATGACACAAAGGCTGAAACAAGAGTATATTTAATCTCAGTTGTGTGGGTAAAATACATTTTAAAATAGAAAAGAAAAGGATGCTTAAAACAGAAAACCTACCTCTAAATAAACAAAACATTCTATTACTTTGGGATGACTTTGGAGATGAATAGATGTCATTTCAGGTATTTTAAACTGGTAGTCTGAATCAAAACCTTCTGATGCAAAGCATAGCTGATGAAAATAAATTATTCTTTGTGTGGAAGAACTACCAGAGAATGGGAGGGGAAGGAAAGGACAGACAACATATGTATGAAGATATTATTCTGCTCATCCATCCCCATCTGAACGTGATGAATCCAAAATTATTAAAAAATCACCAGGAAGCTCTGAAACCCCTATCTCCCCTACCAAGCCCTGCTGCACCAGTACCAAAGTCATGGTTTCAGCTGTTGTACCTCATCCATAGATCAAGGTCTGTGAGACTTGTGAACTTTCTCTGCACCTGAGAACACAGAAAATTCAACAGCAGGCTTCTTGGTGGCATGCTTCATTGTATGTGAACCTGTGGCTTTTCAGAATCTAATAATTTTTTCCAAGTTAACTGTATTTTCATAAGCATAAAAGAAAAGCACCCTGACAAAGTAGTTCTCCTGCTCTGAAGCCCAAAGGCACTAGAACACTTCAAAGAAGCAAACTGTAATACTATTTTTAAAAGAAAAATGTTTTTCTTCTCTTAAAGTAATTTGCATTTTAAATGACAGAGACATTTTTTCTAAAGCATTAAAATAAAATAACTTCTTAAAATACGGAAAAAACTTATGCCAAAATTATTAGTGTTTCGAGAAGTTATAATTGGCTTATAATAAAAAAATTATACACCAAACTTTACTCATAGTAATAGATGATATTTCTGCTCTCCCAGCTCCACAGAGGAAGCACCTTAGGATCTGAATAACCACTATGGTACCATTATTTTTTTAAGACAGTAGGATTTAGCATGTATAATAATTCATGTGCACTCAAGATTGATAGTTCATACAGACCACCACTCGCTGCCCTCTTTGCACTCCACACATCTTCTGAGACAAAGCCAGGTATTGTTGAGGGATAGTTTGCCCTTGTCTGCAGGACTGCAGCTTGTTGTGATTCGGTAATTAAAGGTTTGTGTTGTCTCACACCCCTAGGATTATCCCAGACACCTTTCTAGGCTCAAACACACCATTATTACATTTTAAGACATTTAGGCATGTGCTCCTACCTACTTGTCTTAGGCTGGGGGTGTGTATTCTATACCCATCTGTTAGAGCTGGGGCAGTTCTCTTCTGTTAATTGGGCAGTTTTCTTTAACTCTTCCACAACCAATCCTCCCTCCGAGGAGATATCTTCTGTTAATGGGCCATTGAGTCTCACTGCATGATTGATAAAATTACATCATCCCATTGTGAGATGTTCCACCCAGACGGAGGAGCCAAACATCCTATCTGGATATAATCAGAGACCTGGAACACTAGACCACCCTTTTCCTACTGGATTCCCAGAGGAGCAGTTGTCTTCTCCATGGGATTCCCAGAGGAAGACCAGGCCAATCTACACCATCACTGGACCTTCAGAGGAAGACTACACCCTTTCTGCAGGATCACTGCTCCAACAGAACCACATCTGTCACTCCAGGAGGACTGCAGCCACCATTCAATGGGACTGCTACCAACACCCTGATCCACAGGGTGTCAGGTCGTATTCTGACTCTGTCAGTGGTTTTTCTTTTTGTACTACTGCATTTGTATTTCTTTTTAATTTTGCTAGTAAAGGACTGTTATTCCTATTCCCATATCTTTACCTGAGAGCCCCTTAATTTCAAAATTATAATAATTCAGAGGGAGGGGGTTTACATTTTCCATTTCAAGGACAGCTTCTGCCTTCCTTAGGAGACACCCGTCTTTTCAAACCAAGACATTACTCTACATAAAAGCCTTATAAGCAGACTGTGATATCTCCATCTTTATGTATTTCAAAACAAAATTATTTAGTCATTAGAGGCCTGTTGGGCCACAGGCCACAGAGGAGACCTGGACCAGCTGATAGGTAACATTAATAGGTCCAGCACTTTGAAGGGGAGGTTGCACTGGGTGGTGGGTCATCCTGCACCACCCACCTTGGGATCCAACAAAACCAACCTCCGAGCAGGGAGTAACATGGCAAAGCCTGATCCAAACTTCCACTGATTTAGAGAATGCATGAATGGCAAGAATACTCATCTTTTATTTGATCAGGCCTATGTGCATTGATTCAGAAAGCAAACATTTTAAAGTATCTCTCATTTTTTGAAGCAATTCTGTTAGTGAGATCAAAGGCAGCATGAGTAATAAAGTTTAGCAGGAAAAATGTAGATGAGTTATTGCTCAAAAATCTATACACCTCCATGCAATCTCATTTAAAAACACTATGGACAATTTCTCGCAACGGACATCCCTCTCCATCTCTCTACTGGGGATAATAAACCTTGGAGATTAAATGAAGGAAAGAGGGAAATGAGCCATTTAGTCCTATTAACTATTCTAACCTGACATGTATGGAATTATATGATAATTACTATTGAATGGTAGAACATACCATATGGATAGGGCAGAAATGGTCAGGCAGTATCAAACTACAGTTCATTTCAAACTGGACTGTAATCTCTTAGCACTGCCAATTTTAACAATCTTGCCAAGTTACTGAGGAAGCTGAATCAACAAAAATGAGTTTTTGATTGATTAGGATTAAGTCACGGTATTCCATTTTTCAAACACAGAGATATTGAGGTTATTTAAAGGTTATTAAATATATTCTTCTGTGTATATTTAAGCATCACCCTAATCTCATCAACACTATTCAAGAACAGATGTTTCTCAAACAGCTCAAGAAGATTTTGAAGTACACACTGTTTATTTAATAATCAGTTAACACTCTGAAGGTCAAAACCCAAAAAGGCAAATCCAAAGTGCCACTATTTGCAGTTGATGGTGTGTCCTATTTCTACCACTGCTAGTAAACCAGTACACTGTAAGCTTTAGATTTGTAATACAAATTCAAGCAACCAAAAATTTAAATCTTTAGAAGCATCATGCAAAATGCCCCAAACAACTTGCACAAAAGAGGGTTTACACACTGCAGGATGTGAGAATTTGGCCCTATCTAAATAGGTGTCAGGTTGGTAAAGGTAGTTTCAGATAATAACCCTATCTCTGTGCAAGTTATAAAATTCCTATTAAATATTACAGTGATCCTGAGGTATAATAAGATATTAATAAAAATAAAAGTCAGAAGTGAGCGTGCAGAGGAGAAAATGTCTCATAAATGAAAAATTACCTAGAACTTATAGGCCTTGAGTCATTTCTCTAACAGCTGCAAAAATGTCAACAGCAGTAAAACATAAAAAGCCAGCAGTGATTTCATTAATACTACTCTGCTACACTGCAGAGGGTATTGTGCTAACATACACTCGAAGGACAGACATTGCCTTTAAAATTCAAATACATGAATTGGAACTTTTCCTTGGCTTCAACTTACCTGCTGCTACCTACACAAATGAAGCTGGCCAACAGGAGATCATTAATCCCTGGTCCCTATGAATCTCTCCTTTTCTCAGTGAGTGGAGCACAGCATGCTGGAGCACATTCTACTCACAGCAAGAGCATCACTGAGTCCAGAGACTCTGGAGGAATGATTGCTGATTATGCTAATTTTGCACTTAGAGTATCAGTTGAAAAATATCCCCCACACCACTGCAGGTTGAGAGCTACTATATGTGTGTCCTTGAGCTTTTTGCTTTCCAAATACTAGTGACTCCATTTTATAATTTAGCCTGTCTTTAAAGCAACCTCTAAAAAAAAAAAAAAAGAAAGCAAATATACTGTCTGTGAAAGAAAACAAAAGTCACTGTGGTTAAGATAATAAATGAGGTCTCAACAAATTTAGGTTATATATTTAGATTTTCTCACAGAAGCCTAGGAACTGACACTAGACAAACCAAGAGAAAAAGTGCAAGAAAATCACTTGAGAAGCATGAGTACACTGTCTTGTCTATTTAAAACCAAGCTGACTGAACAAATAGGTTGTTTTCTATTACCTCCAGGTATGGTACTCATATACCAGGGCATCACTGAGGACTTCTTGGGGCTACTTTAATACAGCTTTATATTATAGAAAAAGTAATATTTTGGGATGCAATAAATTTAATGCTGTAATATCCAGACTGCCTGAAAGCAGTAGAAAGCTCACTGTTGTCAGCTGACATAGTGAGGAAGGAGTGGATGAGACATGGGGCTGACTGCAGTGCGCTGGCCACACCTTTCCCTGCCTTTCCCCTGCTCTCTCATGTGACACTACAAATCCAATAAGCTGATAGAGGCTAGAGTAATCAAAAAAGTTGAATACCTGAAGAAGCAGAATCCTAGCACAGCTTGGAAGGATTTCTAATAGCTAAGATCTCATTAAAAGATAGTGTTTGCATGTAAAGCCAGACAATAGTGAGATAGGTCTCGTAGGTTGTGATTGACAGTGCACCTGCACTCTTCATCCACTAGAGACCTACAGGTTTATGGATCAGCAGCCAAGGACAAGACACTGCTTAATTCTGAACTGCAGAAATGCAGCAAAATACTACACTTTCCTTCTCCTGTTTTTCTTACAGCACAGGTGACCTTATTCCATCAGGATATTGACGATGAATGCAGCAGTGTCAGATATTGTTACCGAAGTTAATTTTTGGAAAAAATATCTGTCCTTCTAGGCAGAAACAACTGTTGAATGTCAAGTAAGATCTGTAGTATTGAATAAATATTGAGAAAGTCAAGAGTTTTATAGTGGCAGTTTGACAGGCAGAATGTACATTTCATTACATTTTAAAGGTATTAGAGTAGCTGAGACGTAATAATTGCCTTGCTATTTTATTTCCCAGTCTCTTTGTTAAAACAGAATCAAAATTTTGTAATCTATATCAAATAGACAATACAACTCAGGTCTCTAAGCCTTCTCTAAATCTTAATTTTTACCAAAGAAAGAAAGCAATGTAAAGGCCTTTATATGGCAAAGATCTTAATGTTCCTTCACTTAAGATATCTTTGAAAGCCGTTGAAAACACCACAGAAAGGGGATAAATGAATCTCATAAAATTCTTCAACAATATTCACAGATCCCAGGAGCAGTTCCCTTTCTCACTGATAGAAAAGCTATGTAAACATCCATCTTTTCTTCTGGTCTCTTCAGCAAGTCCTGTTCCTCATTTTCCAAAGCTTCAAAACCTGCAGTTCTTATAAAAAAAAATATCCCTACTGTTAACAGGAAAAGTGATTTATTCCTGAAAGAGCTTTCTTGTAGCTTTTCTGAGCTACCCTTAATGTGGCAGCAAGGTCCCTACAGGCCTGCCCCCAACTACTGTGGCATAGCCCTAGTTTGGCCCTCTACATTCTCCTTCCTTTATAGCCCTTATATAAAAAAGAGAATTCTGTTCAACCTTTATCATCAAGGGCTTTGTAAATCTAGTTTTAGCCTTCATTTGCTTTTAAATTTCACCTGAATTCCACATGTTCCATATCTCTCAGACAGCTATGCAATTACTCAAACTACTAATTACTATGTGCATTCCCCAAAGGAAATATGGAAAGGCCATCAGGCTCTTCTTAACTGATTTCTACTTTCCATCTGGGAAGCATAAAAATCCTAATATATTTCTTATTCCATGAAACAATTCTATTCTATTTCTATAGGCTTCTGTTAAACTGAGCCAGACTCACAGAACATTATAAAAAATTTTCCTGATTTTTATCGAATCTTCCTCTGTAAAATTTTATGATGGATTGACCCTGGCTACATGGCAGGTGCCCACTGTTCCATCGTTTCCCCTTTGCTGGACAGGGAAGAGAAAATATAATGAAAGGCTTGTGGATTGAAAGAAAAGGATAGGGAGAGATCATTCACCAGTTACCCCCACAGAATCGCAGAATCACCGAACAGGTCAGGTTGAAAGCAATCCCAGTGGGTCATCTAGTCCAACCACCCTGCTCAGGCAGGGTCATCCCAGAGTACATGGCACAGGATTGTATCCAGATGGTTCTTGAACATCTCCAGTGACGGAGACTCCACAACCTCTCTGGTCAATCTGCTCCAACGCATTGTGACCTGCACAGTAAATAAGTTCTTCCTTTTTTTTAGGTGAAACTTCCTGTGTATCAGTCTCCACCTGTTCTTCCCATCCTATTGCTTGGTACCACTGAGCAGAACCTGGCTCCATCCTCTTGTCATCCTGCTGTCACATACTTAAAGATACGGATGAGGTCCCCTCTTAGATTTCTCTTCAGCTGGGCTGAACAGGCCCAGATTCCTCAGCCTTTACCCATAACAGAGATGCTCCACTCCCCCAGTCCTTTGTTGCCCTCTGCTGGACCTGCTCCAGGAGCTCCTGTCTTTCTTGTACTGAGGAGCCCAGAAGTGGACACAGCACTCTAGATGTGGCCTCACCAGGGCTGATTAGAGGAGCAGGATCACCACCCTGGACCTGCTGTCAGTGCTTTTCCCAATGCAGCTGAGGATACCATTGGCCTTCTCAGCCACAAGGGCTCACTGCTAGTTCATGGATAGCTTGCTGTCCACCAGGACCCCTAGGTCCCTCTCCACAGAGCTGTTTTCCAGCACGTCGGCCCCCAGCCTGTCCTGGTGCCCAGGGTTATTCCTACCCAGGTGCAGGGCCCTGCATTTTCTTTTGCTAAGTTTCAGACAGTTCTTCCCTGTCCATCTCCCCAGCCTGTCTAGGTCCTTATGAAGGAACAGACTTCTGGGGTATCAGCCAATCCTCACATCTTTGTGTTGTCAGTAGGTTTGCTGAGGGGGCATCCATACTTTCATCCAAGTCACTGATGAACAAAGTAAACAATACTGGAGCCAGTATGGAACCTTGCGTGGCACCGCAAGTGACCCTGTGTCATTGGCTACAACCCTCTTCGATCTGCCATTCAGCCAGTTCTAAATCTACCTCACTGTCCACTCATCCAGTCCACACTTCCTGAATTTGCTTATTGGAGGGTTGAGAAATCCATGCTGAAGTTGAAATTTTCTGGGTCCTCTTTCTTGCCCTTTTTGAAGACCAGGGTGACATTTGCTTTCTCCCAGCACTCAAACACCTCTCCTGACCTCCACAGTCTTTCAAAGATGATAGTGAAGCCACCCAAATGTGGTGTCTGACAGCTCTGTCATCCCATCTGATGCATACCATCAGGGCCCTTGGGTTTGCGTATGTCTTTTTTGCTTAGGTGATCTCTATCCCAATCCTCCTTGATCGAAAGAAAGTTTTCCTTCCACTGTTGCTTTATCCTGGTCTTCTGGGTCAGCGAATTCTGACGGCTAATCTTGTCAGTGAACTGAGACAAAAAAGATGTTCTGTAAGTCTGCCTTGTCTATGTCCTGTTTAACAGGGTCCCCACTTCCTTTAGTAATGGTCCCACATTATCCTTTGTTTTCCTTTTGTTAATTATATATTTGAAAAAGTTCCTCTTGTTGTCCTTGATATCTTTGGCCAGATTTAATTCCAGATGGGCCTCAGCCTTCCTTGTCTCATTTCTCCTTACTCTGACAACTTCTCTATACTCATTCTGAGTGCCCTTGATGCCTTAATAAAATAAAATTATATCTAAATACCAGAAACTTCTCTGTTTTGGGCAACTTAAACCCTAAGACATACTCCAATTCAATAAGTTTTACCTCAAAGTGCTCATCTCCAGAAGCACTCTGTTCTGTATTTCCTAACTTTGGTGCATGTCACTCATGCACAGGTTCCTCCTTCTGACCACTTTGTTCAAGGCACTGAAATAGCCCTGCTATTGCAAGAACTGCAAAAGCTTTATGCAGTTTGAATGGCTGCAGATGAAGTTTAATTGCTATATCCTCAAGTTTTTTAAAACCTCTGCTTTTTTGTTTTTTATATTTCTTTTACTAGACAACTCAAAGATTGCCCTTATCTAAATGTTCTGCTGTAACCTGTTTGCCAGCTTGTTGATTGAGATTTCCACATCATTAGTTGTAGCAAATGTTTTTTCTCTGCTTCTTTTCATCTCCTTTCCTTTTCAATAATGTATGAGCCCTTCTGCACATTTTTAATGCTCATTCCCCAGTCCAAGAATGTCATGGCTCTCCATCTTTCCACTCTGCTTAACACGTTCACAGCTGAGTATCATTAAAGGATGAGATCTGCCCTTCCCCAAAAGGTGAAAAGGTCTTGCTGTTCAAAATGTTGGTCCTGTTGAGGACATCACTATATCTTCCAACTATTCTCTCCAGTACAGGAGGCAGAATCTTGCGATCAGAAATTCAAATTTTTTCAATGTCATGCCCAAAAAGACTGCCTATGAACTGATCACTTCCCGCACATGGCATTTCTCAGTATCTTCTTTGCTCATGTTTGTGAAACACAAAGCACATTTCTTCTCCCTGAAGGGCTTGCATCTTGAAGCTACTGTGTGCTAAAAGCCACTTATACAGGCCCTCAAATCATGCAGTGCCCAGCATTAGGATGTTCAGAAACACCACAAACAAATGTCTGTCGGAAATATCCACAGTAACAAAACTGGAAAATACAAACAGTGAACAGGAAGATGAAGTTGTATTACTCATCTAGAAAAGCTCAGAAGTACCTTTTAAATCTTGCTGAACTGGACACCTTGAACCTCACACAGAAGTAGTTCTAAGACTGAAAAGTGTTAGCACACCCAGTGAATAGTATGTTTTATGTCTATTTTAACTCTAGAAGTTGTCATAGGCTTAATAGAAAACTGAAATACAGAATTTGATGCTATGTCAATAACTTCTTTCTAGATTTAAAGCTTTTCCAAATAAACAGTACTTACTGTAAGAACAAAAATTGGCACTGAGTTCTCAGGTAGTGGGCAGATAAATAAAAGATTTTGCATATGTTTCTCTACAGTTTCAACAACTGAGACTGCATGTATACTGTGATATTCTAGGAAAATATTTTCACTGTAAGAGGTTCTGATTGAAGCCTCAACTATCCATGGGATATCCAACTGGCTATAGATATCTGCCTTATTCATCTCTAGGAGGACACATCATTGGCATAAAATTTCTTCAGGTGATTATCTTCTGATGTTATTCCTCAAGTACTTATTTCTTAGATCATTTTGTCTTGCCAAAACTGGGGTTTCCCTTTATATTACTAGATACAAAAGTATCTCTACAATATTTAAAATTTGATCTTTCTAGGGAATTCTTTGCCTCTAGAGCTGATGCCTGCACCAAGTACATGATTAGTGTGATGCAGATGACACTGAAGTCAAATAGATCGTTTGAGATGGAGGAGACCTTTCATGCCTTTCCTCTTTTAAGAAACAGAGAATTCAGCTATGTGATTACTAAATTTGCTTTTACGCTTCTGTTGCGTGTCACTTCCGCTGTTTGTGTCTTGACAATATTTGCTCAATTAATCAGAAAATTCAGCTTTTTTTCATTGGAAAACTTGTTGAATATGCTCTCTGCTTTTTGTCTACATTAATGATGAACACATGAAAGAGTACCAGCAGCACTATAAACTTCTGTGGTACACCATTTGTGCCTGGCATCCAAATGGACTCCATACCACTGATAATAATCAGCCCCAAAATTTCATCCATTTTAAAATGAGTTTTCTTCCATTTTTCTAGGCCATGTTTCATAAACTTGCTTATGAGGAGGTTATGGTAGACAGTGTCAGAAACCTTGTTGAAGACAAGACAAACAGGATTCACTACTGAGCCTGTCATCTCACCATGGGAGGCTATCAGGTTGGAGAGATATGGTGTTTGTCACCAGTTCCTTTCCCCATTCAGCACCTGGCCTGCATATACCCAAGTCTTTCTGGTTTTAGCTAATGATGTACCTATAGAAGACCTTCTTGCCATCCTTCATAGTCTTTGCCAGATACGGCTCCAAATAGACTGTAGTGTGAGCAGGATATATCTTCTCTATAAAGCTGACAATGGGTCAGTTTTAATGAAACTTCCCTTTTAGCAATAAATGTTCCATTGGAAAAAACAGGCTGCAAATATATTAGTAATTATTCACTGCTTAGACACTTTGGACCTGAGACCATTCAGCATGGTTTGGCTTAATCCATACCATCAAGCTCTCTCAGTCTTCAAAACAGGTGACCATATGTCTGCTCCAAGTGAGGCAATAGGATAAATCCAAAAATATTACAAAGATTTTTTTTTTCTTTTTGACAGCAAAACAAAGCAAAAACATGGCAGAGATTATTCTAACAATGGAATAACATATGTAAAAGGCTTCCAGTGCCTGGACATGTTTCCTGGTTTCATTTAGTCTATGGCTCAAGCATAGCTTCTGTGACTCAACATGACAAAATATGTACCTGAATGTTTTACTATACAGCACTAAAGTGACTTCTTAGACATCTGACTACAGTTGGGACACATTCTTTATTATGGAGGGTTTAATTCAGGTCCCTTTGAATCTACCCCAGCATGTTTATCAACATTGTACTCCTGTCCTAAAGCTGAGGCAAGGCTTGTTACCCCAGAATATATATTGTCATACTAATCATACAGTTTATTTTTTGGTGTTTTTAGCTTTCCAGGCCTGTCCTGCTCTGAGGTTTGCATCAAGATGTGTAAGATGACTAGAGAAGAGGATGAATAAGACACCTTCTTGCCCTTTTTACTATCAGGTTAAGTGTTGAAGTAAGACAGGTGCTTGCCCTCCACTTTGTGCTTGAACCTACCTATATTAGCAATGAACTCGTGCTAAAACATCACAAAGCACTGACTCAATATTTTAACAGGTTCATACAAACACCATGGCATTCAACACTATGGCACAACTACAAAAATAAAAATCCCATCCCATTCTTAATCCTCTTGGGTTAAGAATCCTTCAAATGAAAAGTGGAATAGTCAAGCTAACTATTACAGCATGTCCTACATGACCCCACTGAAAACTGAATGTTACAGAGGAGCGAATGCCAGCGTCGAGCTGGGCCTGGCATACCTTCAGGGGCAGACAGTACATTTGCCCATGGGTCACCCACAGATCTGCTTTAATTTGAGCTGCATCTCCACTGCTTATCCTCAGCTTTGTGAACAAAAACATGAATGAGACTAATTCTCCCTGCATCCCTTGTGAAGGGCTCACAGCACAGCCAGCATGCATCCAGGCTGCATCAGCCAATAACAGCATGTGGTTTAGAAGAATGAAATACAGACGTGGCTCTGTTCCCATGGAAGGCAGACTGGCACACTGCTGAAGAAGGTTTGCCTCCTGCACTTAATGTGTATCCTGATAGGTGATTACATTTTCTTAAAGAAACCTGCTTATTTATATAAACAATAAATTACTTGCTGTGATTTTATTTTCAAATTGACTTTAGCGTATTTTACACATATTATGCTACATAATTAACATCTTAATATCATAAATTTTTACAATATACTGCTCCTGAAGCTATAGGACTGTATTGCAAATAGGATGAGCTGTCTTAGCTGAGCACTAAGGTTACTTGGACTTAGTAAAAATAAGCATTAGGAAGTTTGATTCTATACTCTCTCCTACAGAACCTTTTATTTGTTTACATCATACTTATTATTCCCAATGTATTTCAAAATATAATATAAAAGGTCATTCCTGGATATATAATTATGACTGAGGACAGAAGAAAGAGGAGTTATATCTTTTTCTACTGATGGGCAGACCAGGCATATGAAAAAAAATATCAAGAATGGTATCTTTGCTACTACTGCATGTACACAAGATGATTCAAACTATCCTGTAGTCAAGTGCTGCATTATAAGATAAATATTTCCTAGGTGAAATTCTGTGGCTCAGCAGTGACAGCACTCCTTACTCACTTGCAGCTGTGTAATACAACCTTACTCTGTTCATTAAAGTTGTAGAAATAAAACTGGAAGATCATTTGTCTTTTAGTTATTTCATAGAGATACATAGAACATACATTTATATGTATCTAAGTACTGCAGGATTTTTATTTATGAGAGCATGTACAGAGGAGAGAAAGTGCTTGCTTTTCAAACTCATTGAGGACTAACAAAGTAAATCCTGCTCTCAGAAAAAGCCAAGAACTATTTTCATACTGTCCTGAGAAAATGGATAAAAAGCCCTGTTGTTGTGTGGCCTGTTCCCCATCACAGGTTGGAAACATATGCGCTGTCACATGTTATACTAAAGGGGAATGAAGGCTACAAGGACACCGAGGTGCCTTCCTGTCCCAGCCCATCTGCTGAGATTCCTTTGTAAGATGAAAGGATTTAGCTTGGGTTATGTCTATTTACTGTGACAGGATCGCAGGCGTGCTTGTGGCAAAGCAGAAGATCCCATTAACACACAAGCCTGAGTGGCTCTAACTTTTCAAGGGAAGAGTCAATATTCACAGAAGATATTCTGAGATTGGTACTGGTGTATTTTCAGTCAATCTGACATTTGTGGAAGGCAAAGACATATCTGTATCCACTAATGGAAACAGTACATACAGTAAATATTTTTGTATTTCACTTCGCTATTTTTGTCAACCAAAGAATATAAAATATATTTCAATTTCATTCTATCTGACATGCTAAAAATGTTGCCATGGATAAAAATTATTTGTCACTGGGAATCTTAATTTACTAGTGCCAACTCTGCAAGATATTTCTGTCAACAGACTGATTGAAATGACATCAGGGCACTCAAAGGCAGAAGGACTATATTTATATTTAGAATTACTGTACTGCTTTTCTTTAAATGATAAAATAAGAGGAATTCCTTAATAAAGTTCCTAATCCATATATGTTCTTTTAGGAAACAGTTGTGAACATTCAGACAGCATGATTTACTTGCAGGTATCCTCTTAGAGCATGACTTTGGACAGGGTCATTTGCAGGATCTGAGTGCTTCTAATGTAGTCTTGGTAACTTCACCCTCTCAACTCCAAATAATGCAGCAACATCCAACTTCTCTGTGAAGACTCATTAACCACAGATCTCGGGAATCACCTTGATGAGACTTCATGCTTCCACTTTACCAAAAAAGCATATGGCTGGAAACTTTGGTAAAATAACTAATGACACATTCAGACTAGCAGATTCAGAAAACCAGTATCTAAGAGCTATAGATTTATTTGATAGTGTGTTTTTCAATCATGCCATGCCCTCAGATAACCCTCCTAGCATGTTTACAAACATTACAGTAGTTTGTGGGCTCCACACTAGCTGTGTTTTTCATAGAGATCCATCTTTACACCTGGACAAATATTCAGCTTGGGCAAACCAGTAGAGTTATGAGAAAGCCAAGAGTCTTGATTTGAGTTAAACCATCTGAGAATCCAGCTCCTAACTGGTCTCTGAACCTCTTAAGAAAGGCAATACAGCTTGATACACTTTCCACGAGATGGTTTATATGTTCCCAGGTGAACGGCTTCCTCTCTGTGCTGTTACCAGAATACCCTACCCTCCTAAAAAAATCATCCTAAACTGACTTTCCAGCATAAGGTCTACTTCCCCATTTCCTTGTAATTCATATGCAACTACTCAAGACCCTCTAGCAAACTGTACTGTTTGTATATTTGTTCTAACATTCTATCAGCCTGAACTATATATCCAGTTCCTCCCCCAGTGTATAATAGCACTGGAAAGATTAAATATTGATTTTCCCATACTACTTTAAATTATTTAGGTAAAAATGCATTCCTTTGAAATTATGGGTTTCAATATAGTGCAGTAGGTTTTATTCAGATTTATTACATTTCATGCTTTACAGTATGAAAATACTGTGGACACTGAACATTGGAGTTTCAGTACAGCCTTTGCATAACTCTGTTGACCATGTAGTAGGAACAGTCAGAAATAATCTGCTAATGAAATTGCATGAGTTTCAACCACGGAATTATGAGGTTGGATTTTTTTTCATTGGATTCTAGTGCAAGTTAAGAAATACTGCAATTAAAGACTTGAAACCTGAAAGCCTTTACTTATTAATTGAGTTTGTATGACATAGCTTATTCAGTGTAATCTCTCAATAGTCCTCATTTCCTAGTGTGCTTAAATTTTATTCACAGAATATATCTTGAAATAAAAGGCCACTCTAGTCTGAAGACCATCTCCTCAGTTTGACAGTCAGATCTTGGCTGATGCTGATCACTAGAATGCCCAATAATTTATAAATTTTAAATTTATAAATTTTAAATTTATATTTCAGTCAGTCCTGCTTTGTTATGAGACCAACAAGGGAGGAAAACCAAATAGAAGGAAAAAATTTTCAGTTACTTTTGGCCTGGGGTTAGGTTGGAAAGGGTGATTGTGAAAAGCTTCTGATCCTATTACCAAGCCCTCATCAATACAGTCTTTAGTCTCACACTCCAGGACAAAATTATCACCTACACTGCACTGAGGATTTGCATTCCCTAGACTGTGGAGTTTTTTAGTATGCAGTAACTAGGGTATTTATTAATCACAAGAACAATCTGAAACTAAATACTGTTGCTACTGCTCTATGAAATATATCATAATAAATATGCAGATATACACAAATTAAATCACAAAGTAGAGCCTCAAATAACAAAAAAGCACCCTTAAACCCCATCTAAATTCATACCATAAAATACTTTTTTTATGGAAATTATGAATTTCCTTTTAGGAAGTCGTAATGACTGTAAAAGGTCCAAAAAGGTAAGTAATTTCCATAAGCAAGGTGTATATTCTGTAAATTCATGCAGGGCATGCCCTCTTAGATACATGTACCACATTTATTTAATTTTTTTTTTCAAATTATTTCTTCCAATATTTTATAGGACTTTTAAATCGCACTACAAAGAATTAAGGGCAGGGTAATGGTGTGTGCTTAAACTGCCACAAAGAAGAGAGAGGTTGTTAATTTGTAAGATATGGCTGCTCCCGAGACCTCCAGCCTCAAGAAAAAATGTAGCTATAAGGGAAACCCTGATGGGGAAACTTTTCAGTTATTTGGTTCATTGGGTGGCCAGAGGCAAAAGCACATGCATTTAATACACAATATTTTGGTCACGGCTCCCTCAGTCCTTGCTGCTACAGCTATTCTGCTGGCATAGGAAAAGTAAATATTCACTGTTCTAGAAAGTTTGAGGAAGCTTCTCATTGAAGGTCATTGAATGGCTCCCTCATGATTACCCTCCATCTAGTGATACTACAAAATACTCAAGCAATTCCAGACTCTCCTTGAAATACGTATATTTAAACTGGTTTTAACTGCGTTTAAACAGGATTCTATGTAAAAATAAGCATCTAATTAAATAATATTTATTTCAATTTTACTGTATTTCAGTACAGATTTATCTCTCCCCTTCATGACACAAAATATTTTATGATATGCAATAGCATCATTCCAGTAACATTTTTTCATATATAAATGTATTTTGATACATTTTTTCTGGAATTTAATTTTTTTACATGGCTTTGTGAGGAAAGGCTCCATCCTTTGTTTTTCTTGGAAGGAGTTATTTAGGTTGTAAAATATTTTTCCAGTACATGATTTGCAACAATCATGTCTTTATTCACTTTCTCCCAGATTCTCCCACAGTATTTTGTATACCTAGCTTAAATACTTAAATAAATTAAATAATCACTCAATCAGTTTGTCATAGTCATTGTAGCAAAATATTCACCATTAAGAAGAGGTGCCACTCTATTCCCAGTAAAAGCAAGGAAAATCCTGGTGATTGTTTTTGCCCAGTTCTTCATTCTTAATTCTGCAGGTTAGATGGTAAAGTTGAGAAAAATCTCCATCTGACCCTGAGAGCCAGCTGCAATAGTGCTCCCACAGAACTGAACAGATGCAGGAAAACAAGAGATGTGCTACTGATTACTGAGCTATCTCCATCGTTGTTGCTGGTTCTGGCCAGTGAAACAACCACTTCGGAAGTCAGGAACGGGAATATCTACAAAGCAGTTATACTCTTGGACTTCCAGTACCCTGAGCACTGCTTTAGGAAAAAAATCTCCATGATCAAGGCAGAAAAGAAAAAAATTAGTTGCCATTAAGTGTTGGCAGTAGGAAGAAAGAGGCAAGAGGGTTGGTTTTGGGTTCTTTTCCCTCATAATTAAAAGAAAACATATTTACTTTTTTATAATTCATTATTTCTCTTTTAGAATTCTGACATAACTTAGTGTGTTTTTTGCTTTGCTTTGTTTTTTTTTCCAGTCAACAGCACAGTTTTCTGTGGAAGCAATTCAGAGATAAAACAGTAAGTAAAATCTGTTTCTAATTTTGTATGGGCAGAATAGACTAACAAATATTTGCTACCATATTTTTTGGTTTAGATTATAAATTCTTTTTCATGAGAATGTTTTAAAGAAAAATTTTACAAATCATCCTCAGATCTCAGGGCCAGAATACTGCAGTGTTCACAACAGAGCCTATTTATGTGTTTAGCATGAGCAATGGATTCCAAAATGTGTCTTAAATCTCTTATCAGTGCAAATAATAAGATGAAACGCAGGCAACTCATCAACAGACAGGAAACCTACATAAATTGAGGAAATCTTTCATTCAAAGTGATACTTTCCAAAAGAAATCTTCTGATTCAAAAGCATGAAGACCTTTTTTTTTTCAAAGTTGTCACTTTCTTCTGCTGGTTTTTGTGAATTTTTTTAACTTTAATAAAAGTTAAGGAAATAAAAACTTCCATCCAGAAAAAAAAAATCAACTGATACCAACTTTTTTGGTCTTTACAAGGGTCAGTGAGCCTAGAAAAAGTAAATTTTACCACAGACTATGTGTGAAAAAGTTGTTACAATTAACCCAGGAAAATATAGGCAATCTATTTTCATGTGATCTGTTCAAAAATAGCCGGATTAGACAGGTAAGGCAGCAAATTCTGACTCAAGGTTGAGAGCAATGTCTACACACTGATATTCATACTGGTCTGATAGATTTCATAGAAGCTAATAAATCCACTTCTTCAGGATTCAGTTTGCAAATTATGTTAGATTCAGCAATGACATTTTTCATCTTGCTTTTTTCTTTTCCCTGTCTTCTCATCTGCTGTTCCATTTTCATCTTCAAGCATTCAAAGTTAGCTTCTATTTCATGGACATAAGTCCATGAATTCTTAATATTAATCCTTTTTAGGTTCTGAAATGCAGCTCTCCTTACACAGTAACAATCAAGTAAGAAGGAAAGACCTTATAAAACATCTCTTATCCACAGCAGATATCTCCTGTGTCCAAAATGACAGATGCATCAATGTCAGACATTACTATTCACACGTAAAACTTCGACTTCCTACCAAGATTAGGCTTCAGACAAAGTTAAAAAAAGGTTCTACAAGAACCTGCTCTGCCAAGAACTCACATACAACAAAAAATCAGAAAAGCATAACAGTTTAGGAGTGGGCAGAAGGAAGCGCAAAGGAAGGAATATTTTTTTTAAGTAAATATGCCTTCAGGCAGCTGAGAAACTCACAGGTGCACTGAGTTTCCAGATCTACACGGACGCTGGAAGAGCATGTGTGCACTCACATATATGTCTAGAGCTTGCCACTGCAGAGGAAGAAGTTACATTCCAGCCAAGCAAGGCTGCCTGGGGTATGCAGAGTGTAGTAATTGACATGAGTTCCAGCGAAAGCAAGCCCACAGTAACACCCAAAAAATGAGTGCCAAGAGAATGTTAAAATAGAAACTTATATACACCTATAACTCTAGGGGAGTATGGTTGGAAGGAAGAGGTAGTATCTTTTATTAAATCAGTTGATATGGTTGAAAAAGCTGGAAAACTTTCAGTCTCAGGGTTCCTTCATCAAGTCCTTACTGGTCCTCCTATATTCACAAATTTTTATCATTCACTTGCATGAAAACAGTTGAAAAGAACTTTTTTGAAAGTCAATGAGGCATTCTTTTTCCTTTTCACCACATTTGGGCTTGTATTTTTAACCATGAATGAAGGGAAGTGATAAAGTAGACTAGGACAGTGGTTATAATAAAAATATATTATAAATTAATTGAAACATTGAAAAGTATTCCAGTTTTGGTTTTCGACCATATCATAGTTACATCTGAAACATACCCACCCAAAGCACAATGACCTGAGAAATTTTCACAAAACTGTATGAGAAATGCATAGATAAATTGCAGAATAACACTAGAGCAAAAAATGACCTCATCATTTTAATATCTTTTTCCTGGGATTTATTATAAGCCTTGGCAGCTTGTGCTGACAAAAAACTTGGAGCACCTATGCATAAATATAGTCACATCTATCCCTTCTCCAATCTGTATTCAGTTCTACCTGGGAAGTGGTTGGCTTTAGCTCACATTTTAATATTTTAAAACAAAAAACTGCCAGCTGTAACACAATCCAGAAATGACCTCTATCTCTCAGAAGCGACAATTTCAACAATAACTGCAATATTAAAAAGTCAGTGGCATTTGAAGAAATAGCCAAGATTTAACTTTTTTTTCTCCTGCATCCAGGATTTTTTTTAAAAAGTATTTAGTAAACCAGTGAATCTTCCTTATAACAGAAAAAAAAAATATTCGCTTGAAGTTCCCAAGGTTTTCAGGATTTCCTGGTGACCGAAGAGTGGAAATTTAATTTTAAGGTTTTTTCTGTTTGTTTGTTCTCAAAATAAGACAAGTCACAGAACTGCAAAGAAGGAAAATTATTTTGAGACAGCTGATGTGGGAACATGTGAATTAGCACATTAACTGTAGATAGTAGACACGAATTCAGACAGACTTGGACAGGTAGCATACCTGGGGTTAAGGTGTTGTTAGGGGTATAAATATCTGGGTGAGTAAACAAAATTCAGATTTATTTAACACTGTTCAACTTAGCAAAATATTTGACATGGTTTCCATGTAAAGGGGTGAAGATGCTGGCAGCTGGGTAGGAGGAGGGAACTCCCTGATTCAGTGTAGAACCATGTTAATGATGCCCAAGTTTGGTCCAAGTAGTTGGGTACATCGTGTAGACCTGACACTTCATGGGGCTGCAGATCACTGCTTGGGGACACGTAACAATAAGAGCGAAGCTCCCAGAAGCAGGGGTGTGCTTCTTGTCAGTGTGCTCTGCCCACAGCTGATTTGCCATTTCCTTGTCACAGGACTAGTCTGCCACCCCCAATCCAATCCAAAAACAGCTCGAGAAGGTCTGCCTATTTGTGTGAGAATGGCCCAGAGATAAGCAAGATACACAACAGATACTTTAAACCAGATTATTATGAAAAATTACCTGAGAGGTCTGTTTTTCAGAACATGTATCTGTGAGTGGAAGATTTGGGCAAGTACATGAAAAGCAAAGAATCAGAGCTAGTTTTTGTGGAAGCAGGCAAACTCTTCAGTCTGAATGAAGGTAGGCAGACTTATAGAAGTACTTAGTCCTGAGAAAGATTTCTTACAAGAAGTTTTAAGAGAAGTAGATCTTGCTTGCAGCAGAAAGTAAAAGGAAAAAAAAAAAAGCTGATAGAAACCAAAATATTTCAGTAAGTTATATCAGCATTTTTGCTTGTTTTGATGGGATAGCTATGACTATCAGAGATGAAAGTAAGCGGTGTTGTGCAAACTTTACAGGGGCTTTGAAACATTTCTTCTATTTGCCCCACTGCTGAAGGCCAGACCACTTTGATAAAGAGAACTCAACATAAACAAAGCAATTCTTCTTTCTTAACTTCTCCCCCCCAAAAAAAAATCTCAGTTTTAAACAGAATATGAGGAGCATCTTATGACAATTATACATCTGAAAAAATTTAAGAAGTCCAGAACTATATTCATCTATATTGCTAGAAATCATTGCAACCATCTGAGAAGCAACTTTGACTTACATTTATGGCATAATGGAGACAAAAGTAGCATGTAACATGGTCTGAAAGTCATTCAAAGAGATATTTAGAATTATCATCCAGCTTCATCTGCACTTTCAAAGATCTTTCTCTGTAGCCTACTGATAATAAATGTCAGAAAGAAAAAGCATCTTGTCTGCAGCAGACTTAACACTCTTTCATCCCTTGAAAATGATAGACATCTGCAGCAGGAGATGACAGTATCAGCAACTGAAACTTAAATCCATCTAACTTGAAAAAAAAACCTTGTAACACCTGAACAATCATTTTTTGCAAAGAGCAAAGACATCCATAGATAACTTGTCATACTGGTAATAACCATATGTTACTCCTCCCCATAGCTGTACCAGGTATGGAGCTTTCAGCATTGCTTTGGTGGTATAGGTAATTCCATATAACAGCTGCTGGAAATAATAAGTTTTCAGTTGTAAGCAGTGTGCCTATTACTCAGCACTCATCATAATATCACTCACATAGACACAAAGATCCATCACAAACTCTCATAGGATTCAGACACTAAATTATATTTTTAGAAAAGAATTGAAAGAAACAAAAGGTGTTGCTTTTCTGTTGTTTCATTCTATCTGTGACTGCAGTACTAACACAGAAAAAACACTAATAAACTTGGCAAGAACAGGGAAGGAGGGACTAACAGACACAATTTGGTATTCTCTGTCCTAAGAAGAAAAGCATAAAGCCTGAATATGGGAAGCTATTTTGGAAAGGTCCTCAAGAATGCTGAGATATTTTCAGACTAATGATTCCATTCTCATAGTAGCTAAAAGAAGACAGTGACATTTTAAATTTATTGTGTCAAATGGCAGGCTAGTGAAAGCCTTCAGTGACACTCCTTGTGTCTGATCACTCAAAAAGCTGAAGGGTTGAGATTATTTACTGGTGATTTGCCTCTGCAGTGGTCCTGCAACCAGTTCTCATTGTCTCTGATGAAGGCTGCTCAGGAGACAGTGCAGTCATACTCTTTGACAAAAGGTTATATCATAATCTTCTGTCATTCCATATTTCACTGCTGCTTTATTCCCTGTCTTCAAGGCCCAGCAGCAACTATGATGCACACTGTGATCTCGGAGGCATTAAATCTCTTCCCCCTACAGTGCACGTCTTCAGCCTTCGACCAGAGAGCAGCATCCAGGTATTTGCCATGGCTGCAGCAGGCCCAGGCTGGCTCAGACCCTGATGTGCTTCCCTTTTGGGGTTCAGATCAGCAGTCATTCAGTGATTCAACCATATTTGACTGTATCTTAATTGAAAAAAAGTGACCATTAATCTCATCAGGAAAAACAAAACATAACACGGGCAAGGTTGTTAATGCAACAAAAAATCTGGGAGTGCATCCGCCTCTCCTGGGGCTGAGATTGATGCCTTCCTGTACAATTTCATATCCAGTCTGTTGGGCAACATTTCCCTGTTTCTCCCTGTCTCCCAAGAATATTTTTTCACACTTCTGAGTTCATGAGCCTGTCCTCTGCCTTTTTAACTTGCTAAATATTTTATGTCCACAATGCCCAAGAGTCTGACAGTGAGACTGGAGACCTTGCTTCACAAAAGCAAAATATACAAGTGACAGGGTTTATAGTGACTATGCATGCAGAGCAATCCAAACTTCCTGCCCACTTCCCAGGTGCTTGATGTTTTCACTTCTCATAATTGTTTCTTATACCCACAGAGCAAACTACATAACAGCAAATAGCTGAGTGCAATGACAACATAGCACAGCCATCATCCCATCCTTCTCACAGAAAACCACAAAATGGATACTGTGTGTGTGCTGCTCAGTCTGGCTAAAGAATCAGGCTTCTGTCTGCCTGTAGGGAAAAGGTGCTGCAACAATATGCATCAGTGACTAAAAGGTACAATAAGCTGCAAAGTAGGAATGACACCAAGTTAGCTACTGCTCAGTCTCCAAAAGATTAAATTTTCATTATGATTTTACTGTGTCAGCAAATTAAGTTCTCAAAGCAATCTGCCTTAAAGGAGAGGAGAAAGGATTTTCCTTTCAGCTCCTTAATCCTATGTATTATTTCCAGATTTCCTGATTAGATTTGACAACCTTCAGGTTTGGTTTTTTTTTCCCTCCATGACTTTGACTAAAGCTAAGAACTCTCCTTTGTCCCACTGGAGTCACCTTGTGACTTTCCTTCCCCCAGGAACACTTTAGCTGGCAAATCCATGCATTTTCCTGATATTGTAGTAGTCAAAGGTATCATATGATGCAGGCTTTGATTTTATTTCCTATTTTCAGAAAATGTGTCTGCCTTTCCCCGCAGTTTACATACAAAGAAATAAAGGACACCCAGGCCTCACAGAAGACACTTCGTAGTTTTTCTAAGGGAATGATTTGTCCCTTTCTGAAGAACTGCCCATTACAAGCACATTTCTGCCTCTGTCTCCACTCAGTGACCTGATCTGTGCTAACTACTGTGATTCTGGAACTTCAACAAGCACTCAGGAATTACACTGGAAAATGCCATCCTCGTCTTTCTGAAATACTGACGTCAGCTTACCTCTGGCACTGTGCCTTCCCCCAGGATGTATCAGACCAGCCACAAAATTTTGATTCAGACATCCCTTGTTTTCATTTGAAGCCACCAGAAATTACATTTGGCCTATCTGTAAGAAAACAAGAGAATGCCAGGAACAAAAATTCCTTCTAAAGAAGCTTCCTTTCTATTTCAACTCTGTCTTGCTCTGAGAACCTGTTGAAGTGAGATCCTCAAAGTCTATTTTACTGTTATTCTTAGTATGGAAATTAACAAAAAAAGTCCCAGACCATTAGGAGAATTTCTCCATGGTGTAACACAATTATCTGATTACAGCAAATTCTAGCCAGATTCTTTTCTTTAGTCTGGGCAACTTCCTCATTATATCACCTCTTTTCCTCTCAGTCATGAAAATTATGAAGAAAAATGGATGGTTAAAACAGAGCAGACTAAAACTAGACTTCTAAATAAGATTTGCAGTGGTGCTGAGCACTTCTAGTCTGTATGTGTCTTTGCTTTCGTCATTTTTTGCTGATGCATTTTAGCTGCTTATTATTTTTACAATGATATCCCTAGATGTTTATCTTCAGAGCCTCCTGCTCAGTGAAACACACTGAATTGCATTTTTCCCTGCTTTTCTCACAAGAAAGATACTAGTAATCCTTGCAGTAGAAATAGTCTTCCTTGTAGTATAGACTGTAGCATAAAAACCAGCTAAAGCTACTCAGTAAAGAGTCATAGAACCATGGAATTTTTTGGAAATTTGGAATCTCTTTTAAGGGTCATCTACTCCAACCCCCCTGCCATGGGCAGGGACACGATCCATATAATCAAAGCTGTCAAAGCCCCATCCAGCCTGGACTTGAACACTTCCAGTTATGGGATATCCCAATTTCCCTGGGCAATCTCTATCTCATCACCTCTACTACAGAAAATTTCTTCCTTAGGTCAAATCTAAATATACCCTAATTCAGTTTAAAACCACTGTCCCATGTCCTGTCACTACCAGCCTTGATAAAAAAACTCTCTATTCAACTTTCTTGTAAGATGTCTTTGTATACTGAAATGCCACAATAAAGTCTCCCTGGAGCATCCTCTTCTCCAGGCTGAATAATCCCAACTCTCTCAGCTGTTTTCTGATCATTTCTGTGGTCCTCCACTGGACTCACTCCAAGTCCATGTCTTTCCTGTACTGCTGATCCCAGACTTGGACGCAGCACTTCAGGTGAGGGTCTCATGAGAGTGGAGTAAACACACATAAATATACTGTGGAAACACACCCTGACTGCCAGATATGGTCATGCTTACTATGACCTTATCAAGCTATGTTTAGCACTTCCATGTAAATGCTAACATGCTGGGACTCAAACAAGGAATGCATTTTGTAGTAATGAACAGCATTTCCTTCTCTAGGTGTACATTTATCTTATACCTGTAAAAAGTGACTTCAGATATGATTTCATCTGTTTTTTTCCTCTCTTCTGAAGCTAGACAAATGATTCCAAGCATAAAATACACTTTACTGACTCTGCCCTTTGCACATTATTAGATTTTAACAGATATGTCCAGATCTCAAAAATTTTGATGAGTAGTTTATATATTTACCTGTGTGGTTGGCCACAAACTCTCTAACAAATTTGTAATTTCTCATATGTCCTGTTCATAAATATAGGTTTGTGAGTTTTGATTCAGCCTGCAAATAGCTGCACAGTGGTGAATAAGAAAGTAGGAGTACACATCTCTTCCATAACCTAAGTAGAAGGAGATATTTCATTCTCATGGTGTAATAAAACGAATGTTTATTGCTGCCACCAATGCTTCTTTCAAAGAAGGGGGAATACTTCTGAATTCAAAGAATAATGTTTCTTTCTTTATGAGTGACCAAGGTGCAGTGTACTCTCTGTGCAACTTAAGAACAGAAAGTGAATACCCTGAAGACATATACTGAACATATGAAAGGGGGCAAGAGAATGTGGTTCCTCTTTCATCTGCCTTTCACTTTGAATTTCCAGTTAGGAAATACAAAACTCTTAAGCAAATATAGAACCAGAAATTCAGTACCTTTTCTTTCTTTTTTTTTCAGAGTAAGGAAAATGTTGTATATTATTGAACATTTAAGTCTAATTAATTAACTCAATCTAGAATTACATCTGACAAAACTAAGTATCAATTGTCCTGGGGACTTAAAAAGTTATTTTACTTATTACACAGGTTATTTATTGGCTTTTATACTCTGGAAATATACACAGATTTCTCTTCAAAACTTACATACTTCTTAAATATAAGGAGACTGAGCAGAGACAATATATAGTTTATTTTGCATGCTTAAAATGGTTGTATTTTCTTAGAAGGTAAAGGTAACCCTTATTAGCAGTGGCTGACATGATGCATTATTCAATTATGCATCATCCATTTCTAATATTGCAGAAATTATACAAGTCAAGCATTTCTACATTTGCTGTGTTTATTTTCTACTAAATTTTTTGTTGGTGTTTAAACGATGCATTGCAATAGCATAAAAAGAAGAAAAATGGTTTCAACAACAAATGTTTTCGATTGATAGGCAAGAAACTTCCTTACCTTTGAGGCCTTTAGATCATGTCAATTTGTATCATAGCATAGATTTGGTGCCATTAAAAAACACATAGCCACAAATATAAAGTGAGAATTTCCATAGAGCAAAGATTCTCTACACTTAGAGTAACATTTCGTTTCTTCATGATCAGCATCCATGTAAACATATGCATAGTAGAACTGAAAATACCTTCAGATCCTTCAAGATTAACGGCAGAAGAGATAAATTTCCTCCCTCTAAATGCTGAGAGTTGTTTAACATTTTGCTGATATTGAAAATTCATGCCTCCATCATAATTTTTCAACAGTTAAATATTTCAGCTTAATCGAAGAAGCAAGGCTGAGAACAAGTTTGTGCAAATCTATTATTAACCACTATGACTGCTTAATTTTGTGTTTAGATGCTTTATTAATCACTAAAATATATTGTAATTGACAGACATTATCTTAGTAGGGTTCCATTCAAAACAATATTTATTACAGATTGGAAATACTTCCCCACTGTGAATACGATGTTGTACTTGGGGATAATCTAGCACAATTATCCCATAAATAAAGTGAGTGTTTTATCCTTTTTACTACATGATGTCTTGATCCAAAGATTTTTCTAAATAGCTATGAAATAATAAAGAGTTTGCAGCTCAACAATATTATTAATTTATTCATTTTTTACCACAGACACATTCATTAGCAAGTAAGCCACTAATAATGCTCTTTTTGTGGGGAAAGGCCTGACCCAGTCCTGTCGATTTCTAAGACCACTATCTCAGACCTGTCATGTGAAAATTACTTTAAAAAAAAAAAACAAACAAAACATAAACAATTTTTTTTTCTTATTGAAAGGTCACACAAATAAATATATTACAACAAGGTAGATTCTCTTTCCATCTCACATTTTTCAAACTAGTCACAATCGGTTTCACTTTTAGATAGTCAGAAAAACGATGGGTATGAATGGTTGTGGTAGGAGTCATAATGGAAGTAGCATCACAAATTCTGAATGATAGATGAATAATCTGAACACTTTATGGATTTATTCTTATGTGCTGAAAGGATCTAAAAAGAATCCATGTAAAATTTTTGGATTTAAGTTTTCAAAACAGAAGTTTACTTGAGAAAAACATACAACATTTTAATTCCATTAAGTTACTGAAATTAAAGATAAATAGGGAGAAATTTTTGTTACAAAACTAAGAAGAGCCAAAGAGGACATTTTCTTTAGTTCTGTGGAGAAAGAGCAGGAAGATGTTAATAGAAAGAGCTTTGCAGTTTTAGTACTTAATCTGGAAATACCTAGTACAAATCTGTTTTCAAAGAAAAAATACATAACCTTAATAGATAATAGCCCTAATTTAAAAATGCACATATGAAACTGGTCAGTCTGCAATAAAATCAAATACATTGAAAATCTAATGGGGCTTTACTTTGAAAATTTCTGCATACCACTTCTCTCAAAACTTTGAGTAAGTTCAATGCTGCACTGAGTTAATTGAAACTCAACTGACTACTGAATGTCTTGTCAGAAAATATAACTTCTAAAGATTCATATCATGACCAAAAGAATAAGTTTTCACCTCTTTAACTTATGGTAAATAATATTTAGTTTATTATTATCACAAATCTCTGTAGACTATAACACTACTTTTCAAAAATTTCAGATTGTAGAAATAAAAGTTAACATTAAACCTAGTAATTCATTCCTACTTTAAAAAATATTTATTTCAGACTTGTTCTTTGGTGATTCCAAAGTCTATTTCTATAGAAGTGAGCAACTTTATCATCAATTAATAGTGCCTGACAATTTAAAACAGCTTCTCCATAAAAATGACATAAACTATGTACTCTAGGCTTAGATTAAATGTCCTTTTTTTAGGATTGGCTTTTGCTTTTCCTTGGTCATGATCATTAATAACTTTTTATACATGATGATGGGTCTGATGAACACCAGTATCTGATTTGTGTGCAGTTTTTATAGTGGAGGAGGGATTGCAATGTTTATTATTTTACATAGTGTATTTTTTTTTTAATGTCTGTCAATAGTTGCCAAAGCCCGGGAGACCTAATTGAAAAAAATGTTCTTAATAAATATAAACAAATGCTTAGAACATCATGTTTGACCTCCAAGTCTGTGCTGGCATCAACACAAATAGGTCTTGATGCAGCTTTTTTTTTTGGAGGAGCAGAAGTGGTAACAGCAGGATCATTAGCATGAACAGACTGTAACAGGCCAGTTCTCTTGCTTTGTGAAGCCAGAGCTCCTTTCACTCCAATATTCAAGGGGTAGACAATTTTAAAATTATGATCTCCCTAAGATATTCTATAGTTGTAATCAAATTGAAGGACCTGTAGGTCACCATATTTAGGGAAATGTTAAAACCTGGTATCAAGTTGGAGCTGAAAACCAGGAACCTTTTATGCCCCTGTATGAAAAAAATTCTGAAGGTATGGTCATACTTTTGTCACACTTTAACCAGTTGCTACTATGACATCCTATGATTTAAAATGTGTTTTTGATGAGTGAAAATCATCAATCCATCCATCTGGATACACAGTATAATTATGAGACAAGAAGGACTACTTTCCCTGCAAAGTTTCTTGGTTTATTTATTGAAGTACTTAAGTTCAAAAATAAAGGGAAGCTAGGGGAGGATTAATTTGCTACATATTTTTCTTTATTTGCATTGTGCTGATCTGTTGGTCTAGGAAAATGAGTTGAAACTGTGTGGAGTAACATAACTACTTATGAATGTTGATGATATAGATTCATATAAATCAGACATGTTATTTAATTTTAGTAAAGCATTTATTCTAACTAGACTGTCTCTTTATGGTAAACCAAATGCATATTTAGAGAGTTAAATATGGAAAAACAAGCTACTAAATTTTTAACAATATTAATCATTCCTGCTCGTTATTCTAATTTAGAAAAGAAGCTGAAACAGCACCAGCAGCCTCTTCTTCCAAATCACATAAGTATTTCCTTCTATTTCAGGGATTTGTGCACAGCAAAAACAGCAGTGTGTGAATCAAGGGAAGAGTAGGTGAGTGAAAGTGATACATACCCAGTCTCTCCATCTCACTTAACTGGAGTCTTAACCAGAAAAATATAATAAATATCAGGACATTGGGTTTAGTAAGGATTGGTCCTGGTGAAAGCTACTGTGACACTTCAGGCAGAGTAGTTGCCATGGAACAAACTGGCTTTTAAGATATTGCTATGATGGAAACTGGATGTTTGGATGGTGTTAAGTTCTTAAGCAGCAATTTGAATAAGCATACTGGTCATAGGCACAAGAATTTCCATAAGGATAAAGTCATAGCTCATAATAAACTGCTTTTCATGCTTCCTTTGATTAATATAAATGATGTTTCCAGCATGATAGCTACTAATGAGCATTTCCTGTTGGAAGCATAATGAACTAGATTCTTGTAACATGACTTAAATTATTTTTTCTTTAATTCAGTAGATTTAACATTTCTTTTCCTCTATGAACTTTATTCACTGCAGGACAGAACTGAAGGGCATAACTTCAGTGAAAAAAGAAAAAAAGAAGCCCTTCTAAAAGTTATAGAGCACCTAGTTTTTCTTTACCTTTAAATTGACACACACATACAAATTATTTTCATTTTTGTGGTCTCGTTCCATTTTTGCTTCTGCTTTCACTTTCTCCAGAGTACAATACCTCCATAAAATAAACAATCCTTGAAAAACTGCAGACTATAGCTAATTCTTTATCCAGCACATGAAAAACATGATTCTGGAAAGGTGTTCAGAAGTTATTGATGGCATTTATTGAGATGCATGTTTCATGAAATGAATGTCAACTTTTTCTTCTAAATCTACCAGTTATTTTCAGTTTTCTAAATGTGTGTACATGGTGGATAATGACCATTTTATTGGCCTTAGTATTTTAAAGCTGGAAAGATCTTTTATTTAGCTAAGAACTTTATGTTTGAGAACTATATGTTACATTTGCACTCTAGATTGCTTCCACACTGAATAAATGGGGAAAATATGGGGTTTTTTTCTTGTTTAACAGTCCTCTCATATCTCAGATTCCACAGTTTACATGCAAACTCAGCATTTAAATACACTCAGCAATATCAATGATCTGCTTGATATATCATTTATATATTGTTCTGAGTAAAAGAACCACAGGGAAGATAAGGATTCATAAGAATATAGCATATATTGTTCTACTAAATGATTGTATGTAGTCAAATAAAACATCCAGCTTCACTCTGTCTTCATTTGAATTGACTCAACAACTGGATATAATGAGCAGAGAGGAAAGGATTGAGAATGGATTCGTATAATTGAACTGTGAATTAGTAGCATTTGCCTCTATAGCTGTTTTATGGATGTGTAATTTGAGGATAACAATGGTGCCTTCCTTTGCTTAGAAGGAGAGAATGAAATGAAGTGAGACTCTCAAACAGGAACAAAGAACTGAAGATTTCATTAGTGATTAGTGGTCTCACTATTTTGCTTTTCTGAAGATAAGAAGAGGACTCTTGGTATGGGGCAGACAGATAAGTCCTTTGCATAACTAATGGAAAATGAGCAGAACACCAGAAACTGTTCTATTAAGAAACCTGTGAGATTATATTTACAAGCTGTAGAGAAGTAGCTTAAAGGCAAACATTCTTCCTTACTTCACTTTTTATATTTATAAGGCACTTTGGAAAGTGCATTATGCACTGCACTGTACTATTGTCAGAGGTTGATTTGTGGTGTTGTATTGAGCCTGTTTTGCCTTGAGGGTACAAGTTCTCTGAAGCACTGTTCTGAATGTTTGGCACAGTTCAACTATTGTAAAATCACCATGTACAGGTAACAATAAAGTTATAATAAAATAATGTTCTGGCTTGCTCCTAACTCTGTGCTCTAGGCTGACTCAATAAAAAATGTATTGTAGTCTACATTCAAGTGAAAAATACAGTAATATACACAATGTACATGTAGCAATACAAGATTATTTAGTCTGATTTCAGAGTTTTCTTTGTTATTGAAATACAATCTTAAGAGAGAGTTCATTAAGAGTGTGGTGTTAGCATTTCCACTATATCATCTGGATATATTCAATTTACAGTGAAGAAGTTCCAGAACTATAAATCTGAGAGTTTTTCTTGCCTAGATGAGTAGAAGCCATAGGCTGTGATTTTTCATTACTTTCTGATGGTCCATTAACCAACTAGTCTACCTATAACCAAGATGTGTTGCAGTTCAAACCAAAATTATGGGTACAATGCACAAATCAAGGTAAGGTGCTTTGATCTATATCGCATCAGGGATCAAATAAGAAAAATATTATTGGCCTTTTGTCCCAGACAGACATGAGGGGCAATGAGATATGGAGAGATGGCCTAACACAGTCACAGCTCTGTGATTTAAACTCACCTAGCAATTAGTTGTCCCTTTCTTCGTATAACAGAGGCTATCATTTCCTTTTTACCCATCTCTCTGGGAAAGACTGCTGTTAATCCTCACATTCCTCTCTCTCTAGCTCTGCTTTACTGCTGGTCCCTTGCCCTCTACTATGACTGTTTTTGACCTTCTTACCATGCCAACCCTCAAGGCCTAGACTAATATTGACCAGATCTTATCAGAGATATCTAATTTAGATGTCTGGACTCCATCCTGGACCCCGGGCTCCAGTCATTAGAAAGAAACTCTTCTTGCTAAGCCACCTCATAGAAGAACTGAAAGTGCCTTTTTCTTTCTATTGTCCATCGCACTGAGGATGAAAAACAAGCACCTCAGCTAAAGTAATTTTATGTTAGTAAGAACCCAACACCAAAAGG
>WBNO01013519.1:662036-675594 GCA_013400575.1 Peucedramus taeniatus | reverse complement strand
AGCTGATTCAAATGCAATAATTTATAATAATGAAACTAGGGCAAAACAAATAAATAAAAAGCCCTAAATGCAGCTTTTCAAAGTATGGAAAGGGGGGAATAATCCATTAAAAACAGAATGAGTTGAGAACAAATTACTGTTCTTTACCAAATGAAGCTGTATAGACCTTCTCAAGCAGCTTTAAGCACTCGTAGCTCCTTATGGTTCAATCTTGCATTTTCAGTTTGTGTGGAATGGTGACATCTACAAATACTGTTACAGCTTTCAAAGAGCAGAAATAAACATGGCAAAGAGAAACTGTCTGACCTCCTTCAGTGTACATTGGTCTATTATAGTGTCACTACATAAAATGAAAATCTGCTCGCTGGTAGAAGAAAAATTTCTTGTGATTATGCACCCCAACAATTAAAAATATTCATATGTGTTGTAAATGTACATGGTAATCTTATGAATAAATGGATCTTGTGCTCCTTCTGTAATGGTGAGGTGATGATCTTGGAGTTTCTGATATTATTAGGTCTCTTAAAAGTATATATGTGCTGATTAAAAAAAAAAATTGAATTTCTTTTCCCTTTGCTTACTTGGTTCAAAATTTTAACTTGCTATGGTGACATTGCTCCTGTTGCTCTGAGGTTTTACCATGGAGCTCATTGTCTGTTGAAATTCTGTACAAATTATGCTTTCTCTCCCTGGGATGTAGGATCTGTCATATTTATTCAAACTGGATTTACTAGGGAATATTTTATGATTTTAACTAAGTTCCTTATACAACTAATAAATTTTTAAGTGTAATTTTGTTTATTCACACTCTCTGGTATCAGAAGTGGTGAGTAACACTCCCAACAATGTCGTGATGGAGAAAGGTGTTTAACAGTGAAAGCAGAGAGATTGCCCTCCCAGGTGGAAAGGCTTGTAAGACAAATGCTATGCTGTACTTCCAGTGGTTAACACCATTAATCAATTCTCTGATCTCCTCAAAATACTTAATGAGGAAGGCAGAGGAGCCTTGTCTGGAGGTGCTGGGATCCTACAGGATCAGCACTTTCCTTGAGAAGTCAGGACAGTAAAAGGAGTACATAAAGAAAAAGTTTTAATGTGTTCTACTTATGAGTAGAACTAGGACATACTTTTTTTCTGGCCACTTATTTATTCAGTAGATACAGATTTGGGTCAGCCAAAGGTATTATATTGCTATTTAATCCTATTTAAATTGTCCAGTTGTGCCATAAATAATCTTGACCTGCTGTTTTTGAAACAATGTTATCTTGCTTAGATAGCCGTTTAAAGGTTAATATCCCAGCATTTCCTTCAAAGTCAAGTTTTGATTTAAAGTGTACAAAATTGTTTTCCTATCTTGCAGTAACCATTGAACTGAAAATATCCTTCATTTACACAGTGATATTTGCAATGCTTCTTTTGGGGGAAGCTACAAACAATTCAAAGCTTCAAAGTAAATCTGCTTTAATGTGTTTAAAAACATGCAAGATATTCCTTGATGGGAAATAGAACACTTCTATATTATTATGTAAGGATAAAGAAGCTGAGGAAAAAGGAGACTGACTCATCACCAAGAAAGCTGATGGAAAAACATTTGCTCCTTTTCTCCATCACAAGAGTTTTGTGGATAACTGTATTAAGAGATTGTGAGATGCTGAAATACAACAAGTGGGGAACATATCTCTAGTTAGAGAAAATTCCACACATTAATGTTTTCTCTTCTGTCCTGACTTTTGCACAGAGATCGCTTTGCTTGTCTGGGCCATAAATTTTAAATGTTTTTGTAGAGGCAGGGTAAATTTGGTTCACACTGATTACACATGCAGAAATGCTTATCTGCTGGAAGAGAAGGAAGTGATGTGGAAGAAGGAGGAGTTACAGGTTAGGGTCTGGGCATGTGCTGCACCATCCTTCCCTTCCACTTCGTGCCTTTTCACCCATTTAAAGTGGTGGCAATTTTCAGAACTGAGGTGCAAATTCAAACCCACTGAAGTAAATCCAGGATTGAGGCAGTGGGATAAAAGTGGTTGGTAAAAATATTTTTCTACTTGTCTTGTCATACAAAGAGTTGGTTCACCACAAGTGATGGCACTTAAATGATCACTTAAGTGATCACTTTAAGTGATTAACTCTTTAAAAAATGTGGAATATCTGAAGCCTGTGTTTTAGTGAGATCAGCTTGCTTTGGCTATACCTCAGGTTCCTTTTCAAGGCTTTCTTCAAAATCTCTTACAGGAAAAATCACATAAATTTAAAACTTATGTAGGAGAATGAAAATAAAAACTCAGGGATGACTTTGGGAATGGCAGGCAAAACCTGAACAATTTTATTCAAGCTCTGTGTGTAGAGGAAAGGGATACTCCCATGGTATCTGTTTACTGTCCCTTGTTTTTATTTCCCTCCAGAAATGTGCAGGCAGGCTATGACAGTGATGTAATTGAAACTTTTAAAGACAAAGAAGATACAGCTCTAGTTACAAACTTGGAATGCTCTTAAGTAGATGACAAGGGTCAGAGATTATGCTCACAGCCTTCACAAACTGATTAGAAAAGCATCAGGAGAAATAAATCAATCCCAGTGCTGCATTTGACAAAGCAAAACACTTCAAAACTCCAGACAGAGAACTGAAATGTTGGTGTCTATTCACAAAGGGTTTGAGATGTAGTTTTTTACCAGGGTGAGGGTAGGAGGGAAGCATCATGTGTGGTTTGTTTTGCTTGTGTGTGCACTTCAGAATACTTGGAGGCAGTTCATGTGCACACATGCTGTGACTGCATGGCTGTTATGTTCTATAAATGTTCCCATTGCCCAGCAGATTAGTCTGGAAAAGACCTAAATCAGGGGATTTCTTCAGTGCTATCTATGCTCTGCCTAATTTCTGTCTGCTGCTTATTGTGACTGTGTCTGAAGGGTTAAATGTGCTATTCTTAGCTCTGTTTCTTTGCCTGCTTGTTTCACCTCTGATGCAATGCAGTGCTGGAACTGCAATGCATTGTCAGTTTACATCACATTACACCAGTAACAATTTTTAAATCAGCACGAGGTAATGTGATTTGTTTTCTTTCCTGTGGTTAGATGTCTACTAAGTAATCAAGGCTGCATGCTAATGACTCAAGAGTAGTTACAGATCATACCTTGATAAAGTAATTTGATGTGGACACTATGTGGATAGCGTCTCAAATAGTTTTTGTGTAAACAATATAAATATAGCTGTGCACTGGAAATCTTCAACCCAGTTTTGAATGTAGTTTCTATGCAGAATCAAACTAAAATAACTTGCTTATGCTTAATGTAGCTTTGGATTATTTCATGTAGGATAGACTTCATTTTTCAAAATAATGTGGTTGCCTTGAATAATCTGTTTTCCTTGTTGTTCTATCCAACTGATTCTCTCAAAATATTAGTACAGATGGGGGAATTTTTCTATATAGTGGCTAGAATTTTGCTCTGAGGACAAATATGTCCCAATCATATGTTTGGTATAATTCTGAATTTACTTTTTTGACAGTTGGACAGAACCACAGAGATTTTTTTTCCTTAGCTCATGCAATAGGATTTAAATGACGTGTCCAGACAGGAAACATTACAGATGAGTGTTCTAGATCCAACTGAGAAACTGCAGTACAGTTGCAGGCCTGGATTTTAAACTTAGCCTGAGACAATGTTAAGTGCTTGATTTGAGGGCAATTTAAGGTCTCAGTGAATCATTTCACTGCTGCCTACAGAAGTGTAAGAGACTCGAAGAGTGGCATTTACACCACATAGGAATGGAGGAATTCTCACTGTGTGGAATTAGTTCCAATGAATCTATAAGCAACCTGTACGGAAGACAATTTTAACGAGCTTAGTCATCCCTGTGCTGCAGTTGGAAGGCATGGTAACTGCTGAAATAGCTGACTGGAGTTCTAAGTTTACCTTTCCTATAGAACAAGGTACAGCGTGCAGTTGCTCTGTGCTTATGCAAGACTGCTGTTCTTGGGTGACATGCAGCATTTTTTAGGTAATTGCCATGCAAGGCAATGTGTGGAGCTGCTTTTTGTCCCCTTGAGCAGTTTTAACATCCCTTGACTTTTAGACCATCTTTCCATCCGTTTTAGGGAGTGGATTATATCCTGCTGTTCCCTTTCCTTTTCTCAGAGGGAGGTCGAACACTGGAATGCTGTTCAGCTTGATAAGAGTAGTCATAGAGGAGTTTTGGGATTTAGCCAGAGCTTTAACTATTCAGAAGCTCTTGTGAATGAAGTAAATTATCCTGAGCATATGACACTTCAAGAGGAGCATTTTATATGATGACGTACTCGATGCTAAGAATAGCCATGACTTCATGTGGTTAGATTAACCATCACGTGCTCCAGAGGTGATGGATGCACAGCCCTTCAGTGTGCACGTCCTTCTGGAGGATGTGTTGGGTTCTCTGCATTCTCTGGAGTCACTGGTATGTGTCTGTGTGTGACACTTGGTAGTGTGTGTATTTAGCTGCTGCAGGGCATGGTTTGAGACATGGCTTTGTAGGCTGAGTCTGCATCTTGGTGTAAGTGAACAGTTGTCAAATCAGACCTTATTTTAAACGATAAATCAGATTGTAATGACCCATGCCCTTTTCTGCAGGAATACACAAAAAGTAATTTCAGTGTAAGAAATATAAGGGAAACAGTTCCTTTCTGCAGTAAACCCCTTGCTGCACTTGATCAGTAAAATATTTGCTGAGTTTATAGATGATCAATAATTTGTCTTTTAAAGAAGAAATATATTACCTTTTTAGTCTTTCTTGTAGAAATTGAATGCTTCATACTAAAATGTTTATAAGTTCAGTTAGAATTTTGACTTAATGTTCTGTCCTATAAGCTAGTGTCTTTTATGGATCTATATATAAAATCAAAGGCTCCACATCTGTGCTGATTTGTCAGATCTTGTGTGTGTTTATTCCTCACATTTATAAAATTAACTTATTTGGAAAACAATCTGAGAAAATATTATTCACTTATCCCTAGAAGCTGAGCTTTATTCCTGCCTATGCTTTCCTCTCAGCAGTCTAAGTGCCTTAATTGATCATCTTGATGTGAGGTTTAACTCAGCACTTAATTGAACTTCAGGCAGTAAAATACTTTTGTTTACTAAACTGCTGTTGTGCTGGTGAAGACATTGGACCTGCCAATGCTCAACTGCATTGAGTTAACAATTCACAGGAAAACATAGGTATAGATCAAGGTAAGATGCAGATTATCTCAAAGCTTCTAAGAGAAATATGAAGTCTTAACATGTCTTGAAAGTATCAAACTTTCCTGGACCTAGTCTTGTTGGTTGAATAAAACAAAAATTATCAAAGTTACTCAGCAATCTTGCCTGATGTGATGGGGTATATTTAGGGTATATACATTATGCTGTGTGCATGACAAGATATATTTTGAGACAGTACAGCTTTACATATACATAATATGGGGGATCTCTTTAGGAATAGAAGTCTTTGTCATTCAGAGGATAGCTGGGTGTTCTTTTTTTTCTTCAGAACATGTTCTACTAACATTCTTGGGGGTCTCTCTATCCTCCTGTAGTCTCTTAGTAATACTGAAGTCAGAAGTGCCTGTGTAAGTGATGATGGTGATGTTTTAATGACTCTAAATCGGGAAGAACTGGCTATGCTCAACAGCAAAGCATTGTCAGCATCAGGGAATTTTGCCTTTTTCAAATACCATAGTGTTTGTCAGGACATGGAACTGGAGTAAGTGAAACAGATGTTCTAGATGAGCTAAGATGAACATCTGTAAATATCCTTTTGCAGCTATGCATGCTGATGACTGGTGGAGCTGATAAAGGTTTGCAGAAGGTAAAGCACCAACAGAACCCTTGTAAATTATATGAAGATGTTTTCAAAATAATGAAGGGTTAAAGTGACCTGCTTAAAGCCCACTCCATACCTCCTGTCTGAAAACTGAGCCAAATCCTAGTTCAGTGCATAAAGATGTCCCTGTCCCATCCCCAAAATGGGATTATTGAAAAAAAAAAAAATCACCCTTTTCAATCTTATAACTCACTGCTGGAGTAAACAGCCAGTCTAGGAATTATTGTTATTAAAAAACATTTTCTTTAACTGGGGTAAGAATGAAAGCTGAAAATTCTGCAGAGTAAACACAGAGTCTATTTTTCATTTTGTTTTTGAACCTTGAAGTGTTTGGGAGGAAGAGCTCTTTCACCTGCATTCAAGGATGAATGTTCATAATCAGCAGAGATGAAAAGTCAGTTGGCAAAAAAAATATGATGCAAGTTTTCAGACTTGCATCAAGGAAAACTTGGAACCATGAAACAAATCTGTGAGCTAGGACAACAGTGAGATCACTAAGGTTATTTAACACTTGGGGTGAATATAAACCCAGTGTGTTTTGAAATTTTTAAAAGAATATAGATACTGTATTCAGTATCTGCTCCTTGGGATACTGCATAACAAAATGCTGTTTGTCCTGCAAATACTAACATTTTTTTGGATTTTGATAGGAGAGTCTATGTAAAGGTGAAGGCAATACAAGATAAACAGATGGAGCAGCTCCTGAACCCTTGTCCAGTGTTGTGTACCTTGGAAGAGGGCATTGTTCCCCACTCAGCAAGGCAGTCTAAAAAGAAATTCTTGTCTTTTTGGTTATCTCCCATCATTTTAGATTTCTGGCTAAAATCAAGAAAGCAAAAAATCTGTCTGATCTTTGCAGATGAAAGATAAGATCTGGCAGGCTTTAAACTGGAGCAATATTCTTGTTCCTACATATATCACAGTTATTTTGGAGTCTGTATGATAGAAAGGACTAGTGGGAACAGAAATAGTTGTGTGAGGGTAGATAGCATGCAGCCGTCTGCTGAGTGAGATTACAGTTAATTGGCTTATAAAAATTAAGCAATTATATTAATTCCAGAAAGTGGCTTCTGGGACTGATTTTTGTCAATAAGTTGGTGAAATAACTTCAGATGTTATTTTTTTTAGATTATTGATATATATAATTTTTGCTTTAAAAAAACCAATCCTGCATGTGTTTGAGTGTTGCTGAATGTTTGTCATGTATTTATATGGTCAGGTAAAACAAAACAGGATATTTATAGTTCAAAATACATACTTGAGCATATACTTAACTATCTCATGAGTTTCAGGAGTTTAATACTTGTGGTGATATATCAGATCTTGTTTAGCAGATGGTATTTAAAAAAGTAGTTGATCTCAATGCAAAGAATGTCATTAATGTAAGCATAGATTTAATTTGTATCCATTTAAGTTGCTCTAATGAAGACACATTGATGAAGTCATTACAGTAACTCATAGAAGGCTCTTTATTTGGAAAAAATATCTATTTTTTTTGCTTTTTTATGTTTCTAATGGCTATTATAAAGTTCATCAAAGAGGCTGCACCTATGTGCACAAAAATTTAAAATGCATTTAGGCATTTATAAATACCAAAACAACAGAAATCTAAGTGCAAGTTACTTATGTCACTGAATGTGGGTGGGACTGTCTTGAATGTTGACCCAACTTGGAAAGATAAGAGAGCAGCAACACTGCAAGCCAGGTCTGCAGTCAGCATCCTCCTCCCAGGTGTCACTGAGGCTCCCACCTATAGGATCCACTTGATCTCAGCCTCTGAACTTGAATTCTTTCTCAAAGCAACTTTGAATATATTCTCTGTCACCTGGAGAAACAGGAGCTTCCCTGTCCTTGACCTCTCTTTGCAGAATTTGTACAGTAATTATTTTCTTTTGTCCCATTAGGACAGGAGAGGAGGGAAGAATAGGATTCTTGCCAGTAACTTTTTTGGGAAAAGACCTCTTTAAACATGTATCTTTTGACCATAAAGAAACCACCACAAACAAAAGGCATTTCTCCTCCTAAGGATTAATTCCATGAGTAACCTTGCAAGTAGACAAGAGAGCAGACAATTCCTGTGTTTCTAGGAACCTGAAAAAAAATCATTGAATCTTTCCTTCTTCCATCCAATTTGATGTCCTCTGCCCTAAAAGCAGAAGCCAGTTCTTTTAGGCTTCAGAGCTACCCATCAGTCAGATAACAGTTTAGAGGTAGGTGAAACAGCATTTGCTTTTCTTGGGAAGACATTTCAGAACTACGGTAATTGATTTGGATATCAGTTCCTAGAAATGTGGTCACCTAAGCCTGCATTTTAGGTAGGAGACAAATGTGTTTTAATATGTTTTTTTTTATTTTAAAAGCCTCTTCTTGCTCATTGCTTCCACCAGTGAGATTAAGTCAAGGTTGGAAAATACAATCAGATGAAACTAATTAGATCTGCTAGTAATCCCAGTTGTGATTATTATCACTGCAGCCTGGAATTCTCCTTGGGCAGGGAAAAGCAAAAGGCATTCTTTCTACAGAAAGCTAAAAATGGAGTTCCTTTGGAGTGAGAGCAGATAAAATGCAGGACCTAGAAGCACCATGATAATTGCACTTTAAAGAAAGCTCATACTCAAGTGGCTCAATAACATTCCTGGATATGAACAAAAGCCATGTAGCCTGTGTGGCAGAAATAGGTGACAGAAGGCTCTGACTCATCATGTAGAACTGTAATTTAAGTTCAAGGGGGATTTTTCTATCTTGGATCTATTCCTACTGGCTCAGATGTCTTATAAGCCTTTAGCACCTAGCTTTAATAGAGACAGTGCCTACAATCCAGAGATGGGTTGGAAGCAGGGAGCAAAATACTACTCATCTAAAAATTATCTTCCAGCTAGAGCTGAGGTAACTTTGTGCTGATAAGAAGCTTCCACTGACCTTTGCTAAATTTGATTTTCTAGATTTAGAAAAGTCTCAACTCCTAAGAATTTGCTTAGTGAAGCACTGAGAAGCAGATGCAGTGTAGGCATCTTGGTGCTTCCCACTCAGTACAACTTTCTTTTAGCAAACAAGTTCTGCCAATGAACAATGTGTGAGGGGTCACTGCTGGCTCTTATCAGTCATAAGTAGTAATTTTTTTAATGTTACAACAAATTTTATATAAAATATCATAATATTCCATGAAAGCTTGTTTTACAAGTAGTACTAATATTGGTAAAGACAAGTAGCTCACCTGTCTTAAAGATTCATAGGGTATTTTTCTAATTATTATTTTCAAACTTAACAAATCTGTCCAGCCTCTTAAATAATACATGAGTATTATTTCATTGAAAGATCAAAATTATAGTAATCTTTAACTTCAACCAATTTTTGGCTGAAAAATCTGAAAATATACATCAGCTATAAACACAGGGGTCTTTTTAGGTATATAAAATCTTTATAAAGGTAGAGCATCTCAAATGTGGGGGCACATAGAATGTTCCAAGTGAGGCAAGAGCAAAACTGCTGCTGTCATTATCCACTTCCAAAATCTGAGCATCCTTTAGGTAGACTAACACAAGGTAGTAACTTCTTGCTGGCAGGCTCATCATGCTGTCCATAATAGATACATGAGGCAGATTTGTACGGCTTAGAGTGACTGAAGAGAAGATGGTATTTTAAAAAATTCTGTTTTGTAAAGGCTTACCACTTTAGTAACTAAATTCAGTGAGGGTTAGGTAATCATATTTTGGCCCTAAATAAATAGTGGCAATTTTTGACTGTTCCTTTACTGCTGTAGGCACTAATGAATAAGCTGTTCTGACAAAGCAGCGGTCAGGTGTTTCCTTGGGTGTTCCAGGAAGATTTTATTAGAAATATACTAATATTTCCCAATTTCTGATGGGGAGGGTGCAGTGAGGGAAGAAGAGAAGCAGTCTTAAACTAGTATTTACCTGATTCAGGTCCCTGAAGCCCAGACCTTGTGCAGGCAGTTCAGTGTGTAATGGGATTGGTACTGACACCATCTTCACAGGACTGCATTGCTGTGACACAGATCTTTGTTAATAGAGCTGCCTTAATTAAAAATACAGAGTTCATTATGAAATTCTGTTTTGACCCTTAGAGTTAGAATTGAATATAAAAGAATTCCTCTTGGGAGCTGCATAGAAGAGTTTGGAAATACATCTGAAGATTAATTTGATATGGGAAATTGATTACAAAAGAGGCAGAGACACAATCCTGGTGAATCCTGAACAGCTCTGAAAATCAGAGGTGAGGTGGAAAGGACCAGTTCTGGCTGAGCAGTCCCTGGGGTGTTCCCTCCTTGTTGGGGGTTGTTTCCAGAGAAGCCAAAGTGCTGTAACAGCCTCAAGCTCCACTCAGTGATGTTGCCTCCTCTTTTTTTCCATAGCAGCTAGCTCATGTCCTTTGCACAACTGAGAGTAGCTCAAGGCCATCATTTCATGCATGACTTGGTAAATTGTGCAAGAAAGAGCACTGCCAAAAGAGGAGCTACGCCAGTTTTCAATAAGAGGGCCATCTGTGACAAAATGTTTTAGCAAGTTTGAAAACAATTGAGTTCTTCCCCATTTTTACTTTGATTTCATTTAGCTTGTAAGTAACTTTGCAGCCTCCCAAGAGTAAATTTATGTTACTGTATCCTTGTTTGCTCTGCATTAAGTTTTTGTTGAGTCGAGTGGTTTCATTTCAGACCTGATCGTGTGTGGTATAGAAAAATGACTTTGCATCAATGTGACTTTTGATTTTTGTTGGACACATTTGTCAGGGTAGGTGAAATTCAGATATTTGTGGAAGATAAGAAGCATATAAATAAATGGATAGTAGTTACAGCAATAGTAACTAAATGTAAAAGTAGTTTATTGCTGGAATTAAAACATTTTTAAATTTGGAAAGAATTCCAAGTGAGCTTCTCTCCTTTAACATAGCCTGTAATATCTCAGTACCATTTTGGTTCATTAAAGTTAAGTTGTTGCAATGGAATTTTCACATAGCAAGGATTATTGAGGAAATCTGCCATTTGTTTGAGAGATCTCTCAAATTTTCTTAAACTCTTGCAAAGAAGACTACATAGAGGAATGCCTCTATTGATAGTAGAGTGGCAATAATGGCACCTCTAATATAGTATTTTTAAAACTAATTTTGGTGTAATTTCATGAGAAGAGTTTTGGTTTTTTAAAGAGCATAGTTATACTTAGCTTACTTAACTGCACTTCCTAAGAGCAAGAGGAAAGCTATAGAGCTGTTTCTGGAATCTGGAGGCTTAATTTGACTTTTAATTTAGCTGTCTAACATTCTGAGATTAAGCATGTTTCAGCTGGTAAAGTAAAGCAAATAGAGAGAGCAAGTTAGTGTCACTCACTAAGAGCCAGAAATCTGCCTTGTGCCAGCCCGTCGGACCCTTCCAGGCTTGTACCTGGAAATTTGGCTGCTTGTTTCTGTTGGCAAGTGCTCTCTGCAACAGGTCACTTTCAGAAAGGGGAAGCCTTTTTGTAATTTGTTGTTATTTTAGAAGAGACAGAGTATGAAGAAATTTCCTGACTGTTAAATATGTGCTTAGGTAGGAGGGAACCCTGATAGGGAAACTTCAGCTGGGAAATATCCTCAGAATGCATGATTCCAAACTTCTTGAATTTGTGTTGTAGCTGCTTTTAGAAAAGTGCAGAGCTGGCCATTTGGACAAGGCAATCATTTCCACCTGCCTTCCAGAATAAATGTTGTCCATGAAGATGCTCAATGCCCCACATGCAGGGATGTTAGTGTTTGCTACAGTGCTTTTGAAGTAAGTGTCCCCTTACACAAAATTTACAAGGGTTAGACACTTAAATGTAGTTTGTTTTATTGTTTCTGCTGAGTGAAGTTGACTTCTTATCATGTTTGCAGCACTTTAATTTAAAACTGTGCAAATATACCTAGAGATGGAGTGTGAATATCTATTAAAGCAGCAGTCTTAATTTTGTAACATTTACTCAATTCTGTAGGCAGTAATCTCCTTGAATTTGGTGAAGCTTTTGGGAAGACTGCGTATGTATTGCCAAGATTAATCCCACTGTGTTTGCACAAACTTTTAATATGTTCTAGTCTAATTCTAATTTGAAAATTTGGACTGTTTTATCGTGATATTTCATAAAATTTTATGAGAGTAATTGAGGAAAAATATTTGGAAATAACAGTAAACTATTTCTAAATTCAGATTAATAAAAATCATATAGCTCTGAAGTTAGATAATGTGGGTATTTCTTGTATTGGTCTTTCACACCATTAGACCCAGTGTATTGTGCACTAAATATATTGTATACTAAGTATTTCCCAAAAATACCATGGGCCTTTTTATATTTTAAACACAGGCTAATGTTAGAGCCACAATTTTTCAACATTGTGAATTTCACTTGTATTTGAGGTTTCTGAATCTGTTTTTGCTGCTGTTCCAGTAAATCTCCTGAATCAGAACACTGAAATAACCCTTGCACAAGGATGGAACTGCAACCTCATCTCCAGTAACCGTGACAAACATCACTATAATATTTACAGGGGGAAAATGTTCATCCAGGGTGAAATGCAGAGATGCATTAAAACATCAAACACTAAAAAAAAGAAAAACCAGTTGAAGCTGCTTAATTGCTTTGCTTAGAAAGACTAATGTAATGTCTGAGGAAGTAATCCCTAAATAAGTTAGGAGGTGAGATCTTTCAAAGGGGAAAAAAACTCCAGGCATAAACCTATCAGGGAATTCAATGATGAGACTGTCAAGAACAGTAAAGCTGATGTGTTGTTTAAATGTCTTTGAGGGAGAGATTTCTTGGTGTTCTGTGTCTTAATGTAGTGAAAAGCAAACTTCAGAGGGTGAACATTTGGCATTATCCTATTTGAACCCAAAAGTTTCCTCTGGCATAGGAGTGGGGGGTCTGTCAAAACGTGTGACTTTGCCTGACTCTGAAGTATTCAGTGTGGGAACGAACATGGCTGTAAAGGATGGAGCATGGAAGAGGCCATCCCTCTGTGGTACTTAGCTGGCACATTCATTTGTGCTAAACCAAATAAGTTGTGGCAGCTGGAGCAGGATGGTGGAAAGGAAAAAGCAGGAGAGCAACGGATTGAGGGAGAAGGCACAGGAGTGTGTGGTGGAGGGAGGTTTAGGTGGGCTGTGGTGTGGGCAGGGAGGCAAGAATTCCTCTAAGGAGAGTGGGTCTGACACCAGGACTGTGAGAGGGGAATGGGATATGGAGAAACAGGCTCTAGGCTTTGAAATGGGGGATGTCAAAAGGAGGATGGAGCAGCAGGGATGCCCAGATGGAGCCAACTTCTACAGAGCTTTTTTGTGATATTTGGCTGCTGTCTGGAGCTTTTAGAGCTGCTTTTAGTGAGTAAGCTGCTGCTCCACATTCATTCCCCTGAGCCCCACGGCAGGGATTTCTGGTTGACAGCCCCTGCATCAAGGGAAAGGAGAACACTCTGGGGTTTCCCGGGCTACCAACCTTTCGCCGGGGATGTTAGCGCGGGGCGAGCGCTCGAGTTTGCCGCTCCTGTGCCCCAAACCCGGTGTTCTCGCCGTTCCCCCAGATCTGACACCCCCTCCCCCGATTGCCTGCGTCTGACTCATTCGCCGGTGCTTGTGCAAGCGGAGCGGGGCGGGGGGGTGGGCTGGGGGGGAGAAGCCTTCAAAGTATCCGCGGCTGCTCTGGGTTTGACAGGGCGGCCGTGAGCTGCGCCCCTGCAAGGGCGGCGGTGCCGGGGGCGGCGGAG
>WBNO01013519.1:646775-661523 GCA_013400575.1 Peucedramus taeniatus | reverse complement strand
GGGGAGCCCGGATCGCGCAGGGCTCTCGGCGGTGCCGGCTCCCGCCGGCCGGGGCTGCGCCCCGAGTTCCCCCCAGCGCCGGGGGCCGGCTGGGCAAGGCGGGCTGGGCAAGGCGGGCTGGGCAAGGCGGGCTGGGGAATGCCGGCTGGGCAATGCTGGCTGCTTTGCCTGGCGCGCCAGCGTCCTACGTAGGGCTGGGGTAGCTTGAAGAACTGTCTTCATGCATACTTACTGGGAATTGTGAATGAAAACAGCAATCGAGCTTTCCGTGGCTGACTCTGCTATAGTGTCTCCCTGGGTTTGTTTATGGTAAATTGGGAATGAAGCTGTTCCGTTTCAGGAGCGAAAAGAGCTTTATCCCACAGCGCTTTAGCTGTGCTCCAGGTTATGCTTGTTTTGAGCCTGCCAAGAAAACTCCTGCCCTTGCTCATATTAATTAGTTTCCTTCTAGCTGCGCTTTCCAGGTCGGATGTCTCTTCCCTTAGAGCTCAAACCCGTCCATCTCACTTGGAAGCAAATGGGCAGTTGGGAGCTCAAGGATTTTCCTGACCTGGATAAGATGAGGGACGTATCCCGGACGGCTGAGGGCTCACGGAGCTGCTTTTAGCAAAGAGCTGAAATTCTAAGTGAAGGGGAGGGGGAACTTTTGAGTGTAGTCACTTTATTTCCTTCACATACCACATGAGACCGAAGTATATTTCTTTTTCTTCTGTCAAATCTTCAACCTGACTAACGGCTTCTCCTCATCTCCTCTCTCCCCGCGCTGTCCCGTCCCGTCCCCCCCCGTGTCCAGCCCCCCCTTGCCTGTCTCCCTGTCCACGTAGCTGCCTTCCCGGGATGCGATGTCGCTCGCAGGCTGCGGCGGGGATCACGCGTGCGGCCAGCGGCGCGGAGGCCGCCCCTGAGCCCGGGCAGCGAGGGGCGCGACATGCCCGCGGTCGCGACATGTCCTGCAGCGACACCGACAGCAGCACCGGCCCCTCCGGCAGCCGCCGCCGCTCCGTCTCCTGAGGCGCTGGGTNGGAGCTCGGAGCGGGGGCTCGGGGGACCCGGAGCGTTCCTCGGGGTCGGGGGAAGCCGGGGCAGTTCGGTCTGCTGTTCCACCGCGCTCCGTGCCGCCGCTGGTGTGGCGGCGGTCGGCGGGAGGCTGGCCCGCAGTGAATCAGGCAGCGCTGGTGTGCAGTTTCATGCTCTGTGCAGTTACATGCTCTGTGCAGTTACATGCTCTGTGGAGCGCTCCTCTCCTTGTGTGCCCCGAAAGGAGGTGGTGATGCTGCAAGCCCCTGTCTGGCTGTGCGTTTCAGCAGTAGACAGCTCTGAGTGAGGATGGAGATAGGGCTGGCAGGATGAGAGGGGAGATGTGAAAAATGCCACCCTGATTGGACAGCCCCGCTTGTGTGTTCTGCGTGACGCTCTGCAACAAGCTTGGCTTTATGTGGCACAGGGACTCCCTTCCTGCAGCTAGCAGAGAGCCAGTTATGGGGGTGGAAATCCCTCGGGGCACAGAAACGGGGAGATCTTGCAGAGTCAGACCTGCTCTCCTTCTCCCTCCTTCAGATAGTTCAGATCCCTTCTGTGGCTCATCTCTCTCCCCATCCTACTCCGTCTATATTCAGCCCCCTACAGAGATTCAGTGAAGACATGAGGTAACCAATGCAGTGATGCTCATTTATGGAACACCCTCCCCTTCAACACTAGGGACAACTTTGTGTCCGAGATCAGCAGTTCTGAGATGCTCAAGTCCTGGATGCTGCATGAGAGGACAGAAAAGAATTAGGACAGAATATTGTGCTTTTGAATCTGTTCCAGAAATGCAGTAGGATTCCTTAAGCAGCGGCTGCCTAGAAGGGATCTTCAGAAATAAACCAGCATGGGTTTGGGATGCTGTGAGATGTATGGAGTGTGTGGACTGGGGTTTCCAGCAGACCTCTGGCTCACTTCCCTCATTCTGAGCTAAAATACCTCTCTCTCTCTCTGTTAGACCGTGACTAAAGTTTAAATAGATTTCCAGGATGAAGGAAAATATCCTGGATGGAAAAAGATTTCTTTTACCTATTTTAGCACAGCAAGGTTAAAGAGAAGGATGATGTCTTTTTTTTGATGGTGTCAGTCATATTAATTTTGTTGGCTATCCAGGAAGAATGTTAATGGATCTTTTCTCTAAACTTCTGCTACAGTTTTTGCCTTGCTTGTGGAAGACCAGCTGTAATCCTGTCATCAAGCCAAGTTTTTGATAGGATATAAGAGGCTTGACTTGGAACTAAGGTGAAGGATGCATTATAAAAAGCTGCTAAAGTTTGCATTATGCCCAGAAGCTTTCTGTTTAAAACCTTCTTTGAAGATATGCAGTATATCTATTTTTCTCTGTGTTCTTCTTATACATTGTGATCACTTTTACAGGGGATAAAGCTGGCAAAGATGAGGAAAATTGGCTGTGCTCTCCTGGTACTCCAAGCTCTTCTGGCACCTTTGGATCTTGTTCGTGGAGCAGAGAAAAATTATCCCATCCTGAACATTGCAGTGATTCTGGGAAGGACCAAGTACATAACAGAGAGAGATATCAGAGCTCTCTGGACCAGGGAAATGTCAGCAGACCTGACTGTTGATATCAATGTAGTGACTCTTCTTGTGAACCAGACTGACCCTAAGAGCATCATAACACATGTTTGTGACTTGATGTCAGGTACCAAGATCCATGGAGTGGTTTTTGGAGATGATACTGATCAGGAGGCAGTAGCTCAGATTTTGGATTTTATTTCATCTCAGACTTCTATTCCAATTCTTGGAATTCATGGCGGGGCCTCCATGATAATGGCAGATAAGGTAGGAAAATTTATTAAGAACTCTTGCTATTCAAATGTACTTCATTGTGCTCGTATCTATCATGAATAATTGCTACAAGCAGTTCAAAAAAGATGCTCTTAATTGTCTCTCTGTACTTAAAAGAAGAAAAAAATATGCATAATGGTGTCTTTGTTGATGGCTCATCAAATATTCAGAAATATTTTGGGGCTCGTGCCTGAAACTCAACTTTCTAACACGATAAAAGCCGCCCCTAATGAGATAATTACTCTCCAGCACATGGAATGATGGTCAGTTAAAGAACTGTAATAGCTAATATGATCAATAAATGTAAAAACAGCCTCATAATAGTAGGTTCATAAAATGATTTTGAGGATAAGAAGTAAAACTATAAGCAGATGTTCTGTGGTGCTTTTAAGAAGTAGCAAGCAATAGACCTGAATGTATTTGGGTGCAACAGTAATAACGGGACAATAATAAGCCAGACTTTAGTAATCCACTACAGTATCTGAATTAAGTAGTCAAGTATACTTGAACATGCATTCCATAGATTTATTGAATTAGATTTTTGCTAACTGGATACTTTCCTACTGTAGTTCATGGAAATCCAGTAAGGGGTTGCCTGAAATCTGGAGATAATGATAAATGGTCTTGTTGGAAAGCATATTTTTATGTAATCTGTTGTGAGACTGGAAGAGCAAAAGTGACTCATGTCTCAATTTCCTTAAGGTGTTAACAACTTTTAAGAGCTCCTTGCTGGCACTGCAGCACTGCTGTTGTGAGGTGATCACTGATGTTCCCCACTCAGTGCAGGGCTGAGCTCTGCTGGGGGCTCTGCCTCGCCTGGAACTCAGAGGAGCTCCCACTGTGGTGTAAGAGAGGAGAGCTCAAAGAGAGTGCAGATGTGGGAAGTCACTGGTTTGCCAGCACATGAGGATCTTTAATGTTAATTGTAACTTATTTCCTCGTATTTCCATACTTTAGGATTCCTTATTCATTGACTATTATTTTTTCTTATGAGTGACTTTTGAATAGTAAAGGGCTCTCTGAACATGTCTGAAAAGGAAGTGGTCCAGATATATTATTTTGTGAAGTCAGGGGGAAAAAGAAGCAGGGTTAGTTATGACTGAGGAATCAGCTTTGAACTTTGGAAACTTTTTACCTCTGGAAAAGACTTCTATTCCATTGGAATAAGAGGTCTGCTTCTCTTGGTATTTTGAATGATCTTCCTTTAGAACTTGTCATACAAGGGGAAGACGATAGGTGCTGAATTATAGCAGAGATCTCATAACAATGGCTTTCACATCTTGATTTATACAATGTCAATGCTGCTATCTTAAATGCAGTGGCAGTGACCAAATTACAGAGGCAGTTGTTTCATGTGCTTTTAAATTACAGTGCAGATTTACTTGTCCTTTAAAGCTGGGTTTATATGTATTAAGTGCTTCTATTTGACACATATTTCACTTAACTGTATCTGCCAGTGTAAGAACACTTGATCTCAGCCAGGGCTAAATGATGAAACACTGGAAGAAATTCTTACAGAATCATCTTCACTCTCTGTAGCAGATGCAGGATGTTACTGATCTAGATCTGTTTTTATTTTTATGTAAGAGCCTCTGGAAAATGAAACAGTCTTTTTTTTTTTTTTGTCTCAGTAAATTATTACTATTTTCACTGTATGCTAATATTATCATTATTGTATCACTGTCTTTTATTTTAGGGGTTATCAAAGTTTTATTAGCAAACTTTGCTGCTGAAATTTATCTTCTAAGATTTCCATTTGGGAAATCAAAATTGTCTTTTGTGTGTTAAAACAATCTAACAGAGCAGTCTTCAGTAGCTTGAATTGGCTGAAGGAATTGTTTGTTCATGTAACTAATATTGCCTTAATTTTCAAGCTGACCTTTGCAATGTGCAGTGTCTTGCAATGGGGTTTGGAACATGGCAGTTTTGAGACTTGCAGGTGTCACTCAATCAACCATTCATTTAGGAATGAACTCCTTGGAGATGAAGTTGAAATTCACAGTGCTATCATAAAGGCGGGGAGGTGAAATCTGAGGGAGAAGGGTTGGAAATATGAAATCTTTCAAGTCACTGTCAGTATTTTAGCTGGCACACATAGGTGTTGGCTGACTTGTGAAGATTATTGTAAGACTCCTGCTTTGTCTCATGCATTGAGATGCCTGGCTATGCTAAAGGTGCCTGGTCCCACTCCTGCTTGTGGATGTAGTGCTCTGGCACTCAAATAAGGCCATTTCATTTATGTCCATATTGTATGAGTTCTGTGCCAGGTGTCTGTTATGTGATGCTGAACTCAACTAACTGAGGGCACAGGAATGAGAACTCATTTATAATGCTCTATACTGCTGAAGACTTCACTGAATGACTCAGTGGAGATAAGCTACCATATTCTCTGTGGCTAATAAATATTATATCAATGTGAATCTTGATGGAATAGCCATATCTGTAAAAAAAATTGGTTTATATTTCTAAGAATGAGGCCACATTTGGAGTTTGCAGTGATCAGTGCAGGACATACAGCTTTTGAAGCACTGTGTCTCTGTCTGAACATCTGGGGTGAGTGGTGTGTTGTCTAGACTGTCTCCTTTGCCAGCCCAGCTCTGCTTCAGTTTGCTCAGAGTTTGCCTGCACCATCTGAGGAGAGATTTTGCATGATTCAGACATGGAAAATAGACAGGCATGGGAATCCAACCAAACAGGAATGCTTTCTGAACCTCACTGATCTATTTTCACCTGACATCAGCTGTCCAAACCCTACCAATAAACCAATGGGACACCTGGGGGTGTATGGCACTTACCTGATCCTGACTGTGCTGACCCCTTGCACAGTGCCACATGCTCTGCTCCAGCTGATTTTATACCTGCTCTTGGCAGGAGCCCTCCTGCCAATGAACTGCTCCTTGGCTTTGGTCCCCAATTCTGCCATGAGCTTCAAACATATTCAGATGTGGGATAGTCTACTGAAACAAGATGAGAATTGTCTGGGGCATTTGTGCCAGCCTGCTGTGCATCAGCATCCCTTGGAGGATGCTGAAAACAGGCTGGCTGTTTATTCATCTTGTATCTCTTGACATTTGAGACATCTCAACACAAACATTGCTTGGAACTGTTTTCTGACTTGAGAACTTGGTTTCAAACATAGTTACCTTTGTTTCACCACATGCTATGATTATAATTTTAGTATTTGTGATACTTTTTTTTAAAACAGAACATCATGGTTAGTTCTGTGTCAATGCTAAAAGACTCTCTTCTTCAAATGTGGGCAAAAATATCCCTACGTATTGTAAATACGTCCAGGAATACTTAGTGTGTTTGAACCATACTGCTTTTGCCTATTGCAAACCTAAATCTTTCTAGAAGTCTTTCTGAAACACATAATTTGAGGCATTTTATTTGTTGTGGAAGCACTCACAGTTAAAACATAGTCAAGAAGTGTTAAGGGTGAGGGTAATTTTCCAGAAGGGCTATCACAAAGTGATACTTCTTGACACAGATTTGGAAATGTTATGCAAAATAACTTTTGCTTTTCCAAAAGGTAAGTACTATATATTATTGCATAATGATTCTGTGAGAGCCTTGGAGGTTAGGCAGGGTTGCTGGAGGTTGTCTAACCCAGCCCTAGCTCTTTGACGAGCTAATATCGAAATCAGATCATCCAGTCAAGTTTTGAATATCTCCCTGGAAGTAGATACCACAGCCTCTCTGGGCAATCTGTGTCAGTAATTAACCTCTGTCACCATGCAAATATTTTCCTTTGATCTCATTAGAATCTCCCTTGATACCAGAGGCTGTTGTTCCTTTGCTGTGAATCCGAGTCCAGCTGTCTCAGTGCCGTTGTAGGCTGCACTTACAGCGCTCCTTACCTGTCGCTTTCCAGGGGAAAAGGTTCCTTCAGCCCTTACTCGCACTTGGAGTCTTTTGGGCTTGCTTGGATACATTGGTGTCTTGTAGGAGGAGACCCCAAATAGGTCAGAGGACTGCAGATACGGCATGTGAGCGCTGCGAGGGGAGCAGTCCCTCCCTGGAGCCGCCGCTGTGCCGCTGCTGCCGCAGCCCCGCTGGGCTGTGCCGCCGAGAGGGAGCACTGCTGACTCATGTGCAGCCCATCCCGCGGGCCCCGTGCCTGCAGCACGGCCGGGACACTTCAGAAATAAGGCATCTCATTGCTAATAAGCACTGAGTGAAACTGTACTTTGAAATCTCTCATTCTTTTGGTGGTGATTTTTTAGGTACTTTGGTGAAATACTTGCAGGTGTTTGCATTACTTGTCATTTTCACCTCATTATAGGTATAAGCTGGAATTGCTTTGGTTTTAGCTCATTTGAGAGGCACAAAACTGTGCTGCACTTGTGCAAACCAGAGCACTAAGCTGCTGTGATCAGAGCCCACCCAGACTCCTGGCTCTGGAGCATTTATGCTCCCTTATCTGTATGTGACTTTGATGATCTTAAAGTTCCTCCACTCATCCTCCAGCTTCTTTGTCAAATGTCTCCATGGTGCAGTTATTCTCTAAAAGACCTAAAAGGTTCAAAAGCCAGCCTTAACTTTTGTACTATGTCTAAGTGTGCTTCAACTCTTAATGCTTTCAACATTGTTTGATGGATGGTAGGGGGTGTTGTATTTGTTTTTTGTTGTAGAATCTTTTCTGGAGGTCATACTACATGGAATGTGCTCATTAATTCATATGTCTGCCATATGCATTTGTAGATTTCTGTCCAGCCTGTTTAGTTGGCTTGTAAAAGCAGTTCTATATTTCATTATAGAAAATTGTAAATTTAAGATTTTCTATAATAGCAACTTTTCATTCCCATCCTTACTGATGGCTGATATGTATGGCACTATGTGTTTGAGCATGATACTCACTTTGGCTTTGTTATTGTAAAAGACTGGAAGATTAAACCATAGATTAATACTTTAGTGCAAAAATAGCAGTATTCCTATAACTGCTGTTTCAGGTCTAGACATAGTAGCTTGCACTACTACATAGTCTGTTGCACACAATATTTCCAGCTTCTGACTCATTTACAGAAGCAATTGAATTTGATTTTCTTCCCTTCTAGCTCTATGAAGGTCCCTATGGGAAGAATAACCTTCAGATATTCTAATTTTTATTTTCAGCTGCAATAGAAATGTAGCACTGACCTCCTTGCAAATCTGTGTTTACTTGTCCACATCCCTAAAGCCAATCTATATGTACTTTTAAGAAAGTCTTGCACATCCATAAGATTTTTAGACCTAGAATGTAACCTGTGGTAGTACCTTTTGCGCATTCTGCAATTACACATTCTCTAATCAGTGGTGTTAAATGTTTAAAAACGTGTCTGGGATTTGTCCTGCTGAGGTGAATGAAGTGAGTGGATACAATATTCAGTGTTTTTCCTCCTCAGGAGGCAGTGCTGTGCCAGGGTGAGGTGGTTGGGATAGAGCCTGCTGCTTTAGACATTGCTATTCCTGTACTGGCATGGCTGGGAGTGTTTGCTGCTTTCAGCTGGGTCTTGGAACTCAGAGGAGCATTATGTTAATGATGTGAGCTTTGCTTTCTTGCTCTCTTTCTCCCACTCCTTTTTCTAAAGGGTTTTTCTAGCAATATATTTTCCTAGAAGTGATTATATTATTCCTCATTCTCTAGTCCACATAAGTTTATCCCTCTTAATTCAGTGAAGGAAAATATGGATGAATTTCTGGAATATTGAAAGAGTAGACTTGAACTGTCACTCTTATGAAGTTCAAGGGAGGGATATTTAATTTAATTTTCCAAAGTAGAAGGAAGGTAGTTTTGAAAAGATTAGGAATTTCGGATACTAATGAGCAGGTTGTAGGAAATGGAAGTCTTCTAGAGTTTGCTTGATTTTTCATGAAGTTTAGGTGTGGGTAAGTTCCTGATATTTTAGTTTGCTTAAATTTACAGCTGCAGCTGAGCTGAGGGTGCAGGGTTGGTTTCCAGACACCACTCATGTAGGAGAGAGGAGTGTTTGGCTTCACTTTAGCCCTTTGCAGTAAGCTGTATATTTTCATCTCAAAGGTATTGTTTTCCTTCTCTTCAGACTGCTCTTACAGTTCTTGAAAATAGAAATCTTTAAGTATCTTTGTTTTGAGCAACAACATCTTAAAACTGCTAGCAAGTCCCTGTTGTAGATCACCCATGCAATCTCTCCAAACTATTGCCTGCCTGTGGGTAATTGCAGCACAGCAGATTCCTGGGCTGTGAAAGTAGGACACAAGACCTTCAGCATGATTTTCAGCTTGCAGAAATTCATGGTGGCATCTTTGGAATTTTTTTTTGCAAGAACATTCTCAAATACAAAATTTAAAATTATTCCTTGTAAACCATAAAATAATTATAGACCATTACAAAATACATAGCAAGTTTCTGGCAATTAGAGTATATCCAGAGAATGTACCTGAAAGTATAAAATTATTTAGTGTACAGAACAGAAGGGCTTTGATATAATGTCAAACACATTTTTTGTGTTTCATCTATTAATTATTTTTGAGGATGCTTAGATTATTTGAATAGGCAGTTCATTAGTGTGTTTTGTCACTTATTTGAACTAACAATTTAATTTGAAGGAATTTTTTATAATTTTGTGATTTTGTTGGAAGACTCTGGGATAGATCTGCCATCTATGATGGTACAAAGGGCTTTGTATAGATGCACAGAAAAACTTTGCAGGTTGTAGCTTTTATTTTTTACAAATCTGTGGTCATCTGGTTTGTGTGTACTCTATTCCTTCACCTCTTCCCTTCTTCTTCCTCCTCTGCCTCTACTCTTCCCTGGAGCTATGAAGTTGTGTGGATTTTACTGAGGGAGCCCAGCCTGGATTGTCTCCACACCATCTGTCACCATATTGTTTGTTTAAATCCTTGAGATATTTTCTTCTGTACTTCACTGCAATAAATACATAAAGCTGCAGCAGCATCATTGGCTATTTATATTAGATTTAGACTTAATGTCCTTAGGAGAAAACCCCTGTGCTTGCAATTGAGGTGCATAAGCTGGAGGCAGAGTTTGTAAAACTGCACATGGCTCAATTCTCTGAGTGCAGAGCTCCAGTTCTGCAGTGTGTTCACCCCCCAGCCCAGGCCCCTCTGGCTTCTCAAGGGGGACACCCAGCTGGGCTCTCATGGCCCTGGAGGGACAGTGCTGCTCAGGGCTTATGCTCTGGTCTCCCCACTCTTTCAAGGAAAACGTTTTGTGCCCTTTGGGAAATGCGGGATGTGTCTTCCTCTGTCCCGAGACTTGATAGAGTGAGTCAGGGAAAAGGTGAAACTCACATGCTCTGTGAAACCAGAACTGAAAATGAGAGTGGTTAGCTAGAAGGGGGAATGTTTTGGAGAGAAATTGAAGTGTGCAGAAGAAATGTAGTATAAAAGCTGAGCAACCAACAGGAAAAGGAGTTTTGCTGATAGGCAAATGTGATGTTCCAAGTTGCTGATGGAGGTGGTTGGTGCCCAGCCACTGTAAGTTTATGATATGCAGTTAACAGTCTCCTTTCCCTACAGCAGTTTTTTCTGTACATTCCATACACATGAAGCTTAAGTGATCAAAAAGCCTCAGTATTTGGGGGGAGGAGGAGGTTCCAGGTGTACAAGTTGTCTCTTATTTGGGGAAGAGCAAAATTCCTCTGGAGAAAGGTCTGTCCTTTCTGGGCTCCTGGGATGAGCTCCCTGATCAACCTTTGTGAATGATTTAAATCTCTTGAAAAAGGAACAGCTTCCAGTCCAAATTAGTGACTAAGATTTTATTTGCATACTGATTCTTTCAGCTTCATTTGAGGATTAAAGAAATAATTCATGAATGTACATATGTAGATGGATTATACATATTGTATAATCCATTTCCTTTCTGTTCTTCTCTTCGGCAGCTACAGAGACTGAACTAAATTTAGGAAATCCAGCAACATATCTGAGGTCAGACTGGTCATAAACTTCTAGAGCATCGCACTAACTCCATTCGGTTGTACATTGGTCAGTCTTGCTTAGCAAGAATAATGTGTTTTTGGACAGGCAAATTCAAAGCAGAGGTACGCTTCCTTCTGGCTGTGACACACTGAGAAACACACTAAAGGGTTCTGGATGAGATTTGACTAAAACATGGTGATATTCTGCATACAGTTCCAAAACAATCTCCATTTCTTTTGTATGGCATCTTTTGTTTCATATTTCATTGCGATCAGACCTGAGAAATCGAGGTCTGTTTTTTTTTGGTGTACATGCAGGTTCTTCTCCCTACTTTCTCCTGGAATCTCTTGCTGAAGGTGGAGAAGAAAGGGTGACAGAAAAACAGGTGATAATATTCATGCTTTTAATATTTTTCAATGATTTACCCACTCCTTGGGATGGAGCCTACAGGTAGTGGTGCTTTGGTGTGCTGCATTGGCTAACAGCAGTGTGATTTCCCAGTAGGATCACATACAGCCATTCTAGAGTAGCTTGGATAAAGCAGATTTTTTTTCAAATCAAGACCACATATCTCTCAGCTTTGTCCATCCCTTAATTTGGGTTTTGAGTGAGCTTTCTTGGAGAGGTGCTTCATTCCCACATGACTCCTCAGTCAGTATTTTGGGCTTCCTGTCTCCATCAGAGGTTTGGGAAAGTAATTTCCTTCGAGGCTTTTAATGAAGATAGGCTGAACTGTTTACTTGTCACAAATTCCTTGCTGCAGCATGACTGAGAGCACCAGTGCTGGTCTTGCTCCATGGCCTCTGCTCAGTGTTTGTGGCTATTTATAACTTGCCTTTTGTGCATATTGCAGCAAGATATTTCTATAAACATGTTTCATTCAAAGGATTGCCGGGTGGAAAGCTGCTTATCTTCTCCATTTTTTTTTTCCTTTTTTGACTGTGATGGTTTGTTTTTAGTGTCCTAACTTTTGGTTCAAGATTTCTGTAACTTTATTGATGGAAAGTTTTGTCTATTTGTGCTGAGCAGTTTGCCTTTCCACGTGACTAAATTAGCAATAGGACCGCTTTGTTTTCACTGCATTGATTTTGTGTCTAGTGGAAACACACTCTGTATGTAGAACTACTGTGAAAGAAGAAAGAGCAGAGATTTTATAGCCACCTTTCAGCTCGACAAAATTTGCAACACGATTAGGTATGACAGAAAATAGAATTAAGGTAATCTGTTCTAAGTAACAAGTTGCTTTTAGGAGTTACAGAAACATATAATTACCAGACAAATTGCATGTTATTTTTTGTGTGTGAGGCTAATTAAGAGTTCTGAGTAAATTGTGTTGGCATAGGCATCAGAGCTATATGAAATACCTAATTGGGATGAGATAAGGCATGTGAATTCATCATAAGAAAACAAATGCCAGAATTATCAGAAGTGTCTATATTCTAGTCAAGTACCATTTAGGATGGTCTGGTTTATTTTCAGCAGTCACATTATTTTTGTAGGAAACGAGCTAACCCTGTCCTTTATTTTGTTTTGAACTGTTTACCATCCTCTCCTCTCTCCTTTATCTGCATTTAACTACTGTTATCTGCAAAAAGGCTGACATTTCCTTTTGTGGAATCTGAGTTCCAGAGAAAGATGTCCATGGCTCAGCTGCTTAGCATGTGAAACTTTAAGCTCTGTCCCATAACTATGTAAAAACAAACTGGTACAGAAGTTGAAAAAAGGAATATTTGCTTTCTTCACTCGCTCTTAGACTGGATTTTCCTTACCCAGTCCATTGTCTGCCAATCTCCTTCACCCAGGAGCTGCTTCCAAACACCCTCCTCTGATGGAGCCTTCAGCTGCACACCATCCATTTGCTGTTCCACTTCATACTTGACTGTCATGGTAGCTAGGATGGCCTTTCCTTTCCATTTATTGCATTAGTTCACTTCTAGCAGAAGCAATGGTGGGTAGGAGGGAATACACCTCTCTACTTAAAATTCTGTATCCCTGAATTTTAGGAGTACTGGGATTCTTTCTGTACACAGAGCACAGGCAACAGTTGCTAAAATCGTCGTAATTGGAGCAAATAAAAATTCTCTGGGGTTCCAAGAAAAAAGTAAAAACTATGAGTTTAAGCCAAACCTATTCCTATTTAATAAGCAGGAAATAGAGGAAAGGAGTATAAACTGAGCCAGGTGAGCTAGAGCAGTGTTAGTGGGGAACTGAGGTGGTGATAAAACAAATAAAAATTACTGATGGAAGTGATCTTTTGTGAATAAAACTATGAGAAAACCAGAATTACTCAAAATTCTGAACAGTTTCCATCTCTGTCTTTTCAAGGTTCCTGACCTTGGGATTTTGGGCAATCCTTTTCAGTCCTAAGTCATTCCTTCTGCATTCATTGACTACTTTATGTACTTGTACAGGGAGGTTCTTGTTTTTCCTGTTGCAATGTGGGGAGTCTGGGCTGTAGTTAACCATCTGGAAATTGATGTATTGGAGTGTCTACTTGTATCCATTCTAATGCAATTTAAAATTTCCCAACTGCTCTTGTTTTTTTCCTTTAGTATAACCTCTGAGACACAGAGTCTGTTATAGGCTTTTCCTGAAATAAAATCCTCCCCTTGTTTTGCTGTGCACTTGGCTGGCTACTGATGCTGTTCTGTGTAAGCATTCACTTCTGTAAAAATGTAAAGTGCTCACTAATTCTCATTTGTAGTAATATTAGTACTTTTTTCTATGCATCTGTATTCACTCTGTTCAGGTGCTTTGTGGGAGTGCCTACTACCTCGCATTTTTTAGGAACTGGAGTCTCAAAATACATTCATAATTCCCTTTTATAATTTAATTCAATTCTGAATTTTGCATCTCCCATTAGAGCCTTTAGGATATTTGTGGGGAGGACAGACTGACCGGAAAAAAAAATGAAGGCAAATTTCTTCACACTGTCTTAGGTCTACTAATTTTGCAGTCTCCCCTGTATGTGAATGTGCTGTTACTTTAGAAATACCATTCTGAGACTCAGGTTCACTGGCAATTAGTACTAAGTTGTTATTATGTGCACTGAATAAAGTTCTGCATTCTGAATGACACAAATCCTGATCTTGTCTAAGGGACTGGTTGGATCTTGAGGCTGAAAATCAGCAGAGTCTGCAGAGAACAGAGCACAGGGGAGAGCCAGGCAAGGACAGCCTTGGCTCTTTGTGGGGTGAGCTTACTAGTGGAGGGGAAAATACAGGTTACATGATCCCCTCCAGACTTTGGGTCAGGAAAAGACAAAAATGATCTTTATAACCATTTCCAGATATACTTATCCTGTCATTTTTACCAGTCTTAACAACTGCAAAAGTAATGTCACACCTTTTCTAACCTTTCTCAGGCTTCAGGCTTGCAATCTTTTGCATTCCTGTTCCTCTTTACTACCCATCACAATTTTATATTATAAGAGTAACAAATATTTCCAATGATCAGTGAAAAAATTATGCTAAATAGATGACTTAGGACAGGTGCAAATAATAAAAGAAAAATCATGTTATAAAATCCTGAACTGTTGCTCAGTATCTTCTTGCTGTATGCAGATATTTTCAAATTCCCAATTTCTCATAAAAATGCATCACATCATCTCTGTATAAAAATTTTAATGAATGTGTAGGAAGTTTATGTGGTCCCAGCTGTCACCTGCAGTATGTGTGTCTTTACAGGTCATTGAAAGCCTTAACAATCTTTAGTGGGTTTGTTTAAATTGTTTTAAGTTATTCTTTCCAGTTCCTTCATGGTATGGGACGACTCCTGGCTTAAGAGAAGCTGGTTTTTGATTTACCTTTTTTACAGTATGAGGCAGAAATCTTAAAATAGGGAGAGATTTCAGGCAATAATAAAGTGTAACAGTCCACCTCAGCAATCCTTATTCCAGTGTAGGTCCTATTAGTTTGTTAAGCTGCAGTGGAGCTCTCAGTGGACACTGCCTGAAAGCAGTGGAAAATTTAAGCTAAAATAAGAATGAACTTTGCTCATTTCCCACACTGTGGGTTTTTT